>ML277484.1:5903-22136 GCA_005239495.1 Nicotiana undulata
ATTAAAAATTCATTTCACGGGCTTGGGACCTCGGAATTTGATTCCGGGCATATGCCCAAGTCCCATATTTTCCTACGGACCCTCCGGGACCGTCGAATCACGGGTCCGGGTCCGTTTACCAAAAATGTTGACCAAAGTCAACTATATTCATTTATTAATTATCAAAACTCATTTTTATCAGTTTTTCACATAATAGCTTCCCGGCTACACGCCCGGGCTCCGCACGTATATCGAGGTGAGACTAACAGAGGCTCTCGGAGTCTCGGAACACAGATATAGCTTAAATTACATAAGATGACCTTTTGGGTTAAAAGTCATATTGCTTTGACCAAGGATATTACATTCTTATCCTTTATAATTTTTCTTAATCCCGAAATTACTCCTCAGTAAAAATAAACCCTAAAACATACTGTATCTTTTCCTTTGTTCATTGCTGTTGCAGCCTCTGCGTTCTTCTTCCTCTTCTTCCATAACTCTCTCCAACTTCAGCTCCAATTGGAAAGCCTCTTCAGTCCAGTAAGTTTAATCTTCCTGTTGAATTTCAATTCCTAATGTGTTTTCAAAGTTTTGGATTAATTTTAATGGGAAACCCCTTTTTTATTTGTCTTTTCCTTGAGATTTGACATGAATCTGTGATTATATATATTTTGTTGTGTGAAAAATACGCTTTGCCTTTGCTTTGACGCTCCCACTAGGCGTGTTTCATCAACTCTGTATGTTTCACAAGAAAAAATATATTATAAATTATTTTTTTTGTTTTATTTTTTTTGGGTACAATGAATATAGTTTTCTGATTAGGTGTAACTGGTCGATTAACTTTAGCCTATAATATCTCCACCAACTCTGCTTTGGATAGAATCAACTTTGTCAGACGTGGATATTTTTTTTGAGCCATATTAAAGCTTGGTCACAATATGCCATACCAAGGAGTTATATCATATCAATTTCTGCCCAAATATTTCTTTTCTAAACTTCTCTTCCTTTTTGTTTTTTTGTTAGTAAAGGTGACATGAAGATTCATAAATGTTCTACACTTCCATAATGTGCATACTACAGCGAACATTGTACTCATGAGATCGAATGTAAAAATTGCATTTTTCTGGGTTATTTGAGATAGCCGGTGAAAGTGGCACATACGGTTGAATTTAGACTCTTGGTTAGTTTTCAACTTCCGACCTTGTGGCTGAAAGATGTATTACATAAGAAAGTTTTTAGTTTTGTGTTTCCTTCTCTAGTTCATCAGATTCTGCTGTTGGAATGAATGTGATCAATTATTTACTTGTTTGTTCAGTTCCTATTAAAGCTATCACAAACAAGGCTATTGGCCTCATTTCTCAAATATAACAGAAACCAAACACAATACTTCATTAATAAACAAAAACAAGTAGTCATCTTTGCTCGAGAGCTGCGAATATTCACATAGCCTCAAAGCAAACACCTAAAGGCATTCTTTCTGTCAAACACAAGGCTCTTTTAGGCTCTCTTTATGCAACTCCGCTCTTAGGTTCTTAGTTGTTATGCTTTCTTCAGATTATTTACATTCCATCATGCCGGAAAATGCTAAGTGGGACAATGATACACATATTATACTTCTTGATTTGAGTGAGAAAGAGGTTAGAAAGTAAATAGACCAAACACTTACTTAAATAAAGATGGGTGAAAAAGTATTATTGACGAGTTCTGTAAAAAGACTAAAAATACATCACTAAAAAATATTATTGGCGAGTTCTGTTATGTTTCCAGAGCCATCACTAAAAAGACAAAAATCAACTGATGATGTTAGCACTAGTAGTCAAGTAAGAAAGAATAAGAAAAGAAAAGCTGCAACATTAGTAAAAGAGAATATACACTCTCTCATAGAGTTTATGTCTAGCAAAAACACTGCTACATCTCCTGCAGTTGATGAGACATCCATCGAGAAGTGCATTGGCATGTTGGAAAAAATTCCTAATATTCTAGCTGGGAGTGAAATTTACAGTTTTACTTTGAACATGTTCGGCAAAAAGAATAACCGACAGATATTTTTGGGATGCCTACTGATGAAGCTCGCAAATCTTGGTTGGAGTTTAACTATCAGTTATACCTCAAGAAAAATGGATAGTGTATCGTTGTAGTTCAGTATTTCTATTATTCCGTGTTCGAATATTGTGATTGTATGTGTAAACATTATTATGGTTTTATGTGTAAACTTTATATTGCTTCTTGTTTAGACATTGGGATTGTATCACTAAACTTTTATTAAATTAAAGATTCTATTTGTTGAGCTTCTATTGTTAAGCTTCGGTTAATATCATGTTTGTAAATCTTCAATAATGCTTCAGTAACTTCAATTAGCTTTTAGTTAGCTTTCCTTTACTTTATGTTTGTAAGGCTTCAGTTAAGGTTGTGTTTAGAAAGCTTCAGTTGACTTTATGTTTTCATTTTCAGTAAAATGGTGTGATGACCCAAAAGGTCATCCTGTGTATATTTGGCTAAATCTGTGTTCCGAGGTCCGAAAGCCTCCGTTAATCTCACCTCGATATGCGTGTGTAGCCCGAGCGTGTTGCCGGGAAGCTTTTATGAAAAATTTGATGAAAATAGAATTTTTATAATAATTAATGGAATAAAGTTGACTTTGATCAACATTTTTGGTAAACGGACCCGGACACGTGATTTGACGGTCCCGGAGGGTCCGAAGGAAAATATGGGACTCGGGCGTATGTCCAAAATCGAATACCGAGGTCCCAAGTCCGAGAAATGAATTTTTAAAGAAAATTGTTTTCTGAAAATGATAAAGGTTTTTGAAAATGATAATTGATGTGAAAACCGTGCTACCGGGCCCGTATTATGGTTCCGGAGCCCGAAACAGGTTTAATATATATTATGCGACTTAACAGTGAATGGTGTAAAACGGACTTGAAATGACGTGATTCGGATCAAAATCGGAATAATTAGGCTTTATGAAGTTTTAAGGAAATTTTATGAGTTTTGAGGTTCAATTCCTGGATTTTGATGATATTTTGGTGATTTAAAAACTTGAATAAGTCCGTAGGATGATTTGGGAGTTGTGTGTGTTTTTGGTTTTGAGACCCAAGGGCTCGGGTGAGTTTCAGGTAGCTAACGGGGTGTAAAAGTGAGAAAAATCTGGTGTTTTGGTTGATTTTCTGGTGTCTGGTAGCTTAGTCTATGCGATCGCATAGGTGGAGTTGCGATCGCACAGAGTTGAGAGTGAGGGAGGGGTCTGATGTCCTCTGCGATCGCATGGATGGGTCCGCGATCGCAGTGTAGGGAGCTCATATGTTCTGCGATCGCATTCTTTTCTTCGCGATCGCGTAGTGTACCAGGGGAACTGGGTGGGGGTGAGGTGGTTCTTCTCTGCGGTCGCGTCTTTTCCTCCACGATCGCAGAGGTCTGTGGAGTTGACCTTCCGTGATCGCAGCCTTCCATTTACGGTTGCATAGTAGGGATTCCTATAGCTCTGCGATTGCAGCCCTTCTTCCGCGATCGCAGAGAACAAAAATCGCCCAGTTATTTTTGAAGTCTTAAAAATAGAATATTACTCGGGATTTCATAATTTTTCACCTTCTTCTTCTTCTCCAAACCCCATAGCTGAGTTCCAAACCATCATTCCACCATAGCCACTTAGGTAAGTGATCCTAACACTGATTTCGTTCATTTCCCTTCCCTAATCACTAGAATCTAGGCCTAAAATCCTAAAATCAAAGTAGAAATTAGGGGTTTTGGGTAGAGTTAGGTTTTTGGGTAATTCAACCCCAATTTGGGGTCGAACTTCAAAACAAATTATATATTCTAACTCGTGGGGGTATGGGTGATCGTGTTTTGGTCCGAGCCTCGTGTTTGGACCAAGCAGGCCCGGGGTCAAATTTTGGTATTTTTGGAAGAATGCTTGGAAATTGGTAATTAGGCTATGGAATTGATTTATTGAGTCATTATTGATATACTTGAGTTAATTATGTCTAGATAATACCGTTCTAGATTTGAATTCTAAAGGAAAGGCGATGTTAGAGGGTTGATTGCTATATTTTGGACCCGAGGTAAGTTTCTTGCCTAACTTTGGTAAGGCAATATGTATTGTATGCTATGTGCTAAGTGTTTATCATGTCCAATGCATAGGTGAAGTTACGAGTACCTATGCATTGTGTGTCAAGTATGCCCGTGAGTCTATTTTTGATGAAAATCTTATTATTACTTCCATGTTCGTCATAATAGGAATTTGTCTCTACTTGGGAGTTGTTTGTTGTTGGAAGACTTGGTCGATGAACTCATGATGTATTGGTTCGCTTGAGAACCCATTTGTTAAGGATATATATATATTGAAGAGACTGGCTATAGCTGAGACCCTTGTCGGGCAATTGTTGTGATATTGATTGATGCTTTCCCCTTGCCGGGTGATTTGAACTATATTTCCACTATGCCGCATTCCTTACCATTGATATTTGTCATTGTTTTGGTGAGGAAGAGTGAAAAGCACGAAGGATGATGCCGTGACATGATATACAATGAACACACCATACATTGCATAGTGAGGAAGAGTGTAAAGCACGAAGTGTGATGCCGTGCCATGATTTACATTGATTATAAGCACGAAGGTTAATGCCGTGCCACGATTTACATTAATTACATCATAACATGCATAGTGAGGAAGAGAGTAAAAGCACGAAGGTTAATACCGTGCCACGATTTACATTGATTACATCATAACATGCATAGTGAGGAAGAGAGTAAAAGCACGAAGGGTGATGTCGTGCCATAATTTACATTGATTACATCATAACATGCATAGTGAGGAAGAGAGTAAAAGCACGAAGGGTGATGTCGTGCCATAATTTACATTGATTACATCATAACATGCATAGTGAGGAAGAGAATAAAAGTACGAAGGGTGATGCCGTGCCATGATTTACATTGAATACATTGACATACATAATACATCACATAGTGAGGAAGAGAGTAAAATCACGAAGGGTGATGCCGTGCCATGTTTCATGATTATTTCGTATCGTACATCGCATTGTGAGGAAGAGAGTAAAAGCACGAAGGGTGATGCCGTGCCATTATTTACATTTCTGGCGTTTACACTGGTCCCCTCATCATTCATTTGCTAAATTGCCTTATCTTGTCTGCTCTTCATTCACATTTAACTGCTCTATCTCATCTGTTCCCCTTTAACTTCTCCCGTATCCCCATACTTGTCTGTTTATCTCTTGCCTTGTTTTTCCATGCTTTGGATTGTAGAATAGGACAGGTTAATGTTGTTGCTAAGTATAGCCTCGTCATCACTTCGGCCGAGGTTACACTTGGCACTTACTCAGTACATGGGGTCGGTTGTACTGATGCTACACTGCACTTCTTAAATGTTGTGCAGATCCCGCACCCGGACCTAGTGGACAGCGTTGTGGGAGTCACCTTCAGTCCACCCAGAGCTTCAAGGTATACCCGCTGACGTTCGTGGGCCTTGGTGTGTCTTCTACCCTTTGGATCTCTTATTGTCTTACATTTTCCGCTAGTTCAAAGACAATGATGTATTTTCCTTTCAGACTTGTATTTAGCACTCTATAGAAAGTTCGTGAGTTGTGACATCCCGGTTTTTTGGGCTCATGCGACATTTTGTACTTACTATTTCACTTAGTAGTTTTGAATTATTATTCCATTTCTGTTGTTAAAAACTGTAAGGTGTTTTGGTATTTCTGTTAAGATGGTATCTCAATGTTAGATTAACTGTACACGTTGGCTTGTCTAGCGGGTTCAACGTTAGACGCAGTCACGGCCTGAAGGGTGGGATTTCGGGTCGTGAAAAGTTGGTATCAGAGCTCTAGGTTGTTTAGGTCTCACAACTCACGGATAAACTTGGTAGAGTCTGAGGGATCGGTACGGAGACGTCTGTACTTATCCCCAGAGTCTGCAAAGTTAGGATAACTCCACATTTCTTCATCTCTGTCGTGCGATATGAATTCTGAGTATTGATTGAGTTCCTATTCTGCTCTCTCGCAGATGTCGAGACACGTGCTTCCCTTGGTTCCGCTCAGCAGCCCGACGCTCCTGCTATAGCTCCTACGAGGGGTCGAGGTCAAGGACGAGGCCATGCTAGAGGCCAAGGCCGGGGCCAGGCTCAGCCTAGAGCTGCAGCCCCAGTGGAGGACCCTCAGGTCGAGTCTGACGAGGAGGTCCCAGTTGGACCAGCGCAGGTCCCAGAGGGGTTCATAGCTACTCCAGTGCTTCAGGACGCTCTTGTCCGCTTGGTAGGACTCATGGAGAGTGTAGCACAGGCAGGTCTTCTCCCTACTGCACCAGCTGGATCTCAGGCTGGGGGAGGGACCCAGACTCTTGTTATTCATACCCCATAGCAGGATTCCCCTCAGTTTCAGACTCCAGCACCTCAGACAGCTGGAGTAGTTCAGCTGGGTATTGTGGCACCGGCAGCCGAGGTTGCAGCTATGTCAGCAGATGCTCTATGGAGACTAGATTGATTCACCAAGTTATTCACTGCCACTTTTACTGGTACACCATTAGAGGATCCACATGATTATTTGGACAGCTATCATGAGGTTCTTCGGAACATGGGCATAGTGGAGTCCAATGAAGTTGACTTTGCTACTTTTCGGTTATCTGGCACAGCCAAGGCTTGGTGGAGAGACTATTGCTTAGCCAAACCAGCTGGGTCAGCACCTTTGACTTGGGCTCAGTTCACAGAGGTATTATTGGGGAAGTTATTTCCCATTACTCAGAGAGAGGATCTCCGGAGGCAGTTCGAGCATCTCCAACAGGGTTCTATGACAGTTACCCAGTATGAGACCAGATTCATCACCTTAGCTAGGCATGCATTGATGATACTCCCCACTGATCGGAATAGGGTTCGGAGATTTATTGAAGGATTGGCCCAGCCTATCAGACTCTAGATGGCTAGAGAGTCAGGTACAAACATTTCGTTTCAGGCTCCGGCCGATGTGGCCAAGAGGATTGAGATGATTCTATCCCAAGGTGGAGGTCAAGGGGATGACAAGAGGCCCCGTCATTTTGGTAGATTCAGTGGAGCCTCAACTGGAGGCAGGGATTCTGTCGGCAGAGGTCATCCTCCCCGACCTTTCCAGTCAGCACTTTAGGTTTCTCATCGTGCACCTTCAGCTTTAGTTAGTGCACCACCAACAACCATCAGTGCGCAGCCACTTCAGAGTTATCAGGGTGGTTATCAGGGTCGTTAGGGGCAGTATCAGAGTCCCCAGTCATATCAGCAGAGGCCGTGTTATTCCTGTGGTGTTCCGGGGCACATCGCCAGGTATTGTCCCCGAGCTTCTAGTGGTCCTCCGTATCAGGGCTCTCGTGCCATGGTTCCAGTATCATGTGCACCCCAGCCCCCTTAGCCAGCTAGAGGTGGTCCTGGTGCCAGAGGAGGAGGACATGTTCATAGAGGTGGAGCTCAGGCCACGAGAGGTAGAGGTCAGGTTGCAACAGGTAGACCCAGGGATGTCCAGGTTGGAGGGGCTCCGCCCCATTGTTATGCTATTCCTGCCAGACCCGAGGCTGAGGCCTCCGATGCAGTTATCACAGGTACGGTCTCAGTTTGCAGCTGAGATGCTTCGGTGTTATTCGATCCAGGTTCTACTTTCTCCTATGTGTCCTCATATTTTGCCCCTTATTTGAGAATGCCTCGTGATTCTTTGAGTACTTCCGTGTATGTGTCTACCCCGGTGGGTGTATCTATTATGGTAGATCGAGTCTACCGTTCTTACTTAGTTTTATTGGGAGTTTGGAGACTCGGGTAGATTTATTGCTTCTTGATATGGTAGACTTTGATGTGATATTGGGTATGGACTGGTTATCTCCCTATCATGCTATTTTGGACTGTCATGCCAAGACAGTGACCCTAGCCTTGCCTGGAGTACCTCGTTTAGAGTGGAGAGGGACTCCTAGTCATTCTTCTGGTAGGGTTATTTCTTATATGAAGGATCGACGCATGCTCGAGAAGGGTTGTTCGGCCTATTTGGCCTATATTCGTGATTCCAGTGCCGAGGTCCCTTCGATAGAGTCCGTGCCCGTGGTTCGTGGTTTTCCAGAGGTATTCCCCACTGACCTGCTGGGTATGCCACCCGACAGGGATATTGACTTCTGTATTGAGGTAGCTGAGGGCACTCAGTCTATTTCTATTCTGCCGTATCGTATGGCTCCGCCAGAGTTGAAGGAATTAAAGGAACAATTACAGGATTTGTTGGATAAAGGCTTCATCAGGCCTAGTGTTTCTCCTTGGGGTGCTCCCGTGTTGTTCGTGAAGAAGAAAGATGTATCTATGAGGATGTGTATTGACTACCGGCAGTTGAATAAGATCACCATTAAGAACAAGTATCCTTTGCCGAGGATTGATGATCTATTTAACCAGCTGCAGGGTGCTACGGTGTTTTCCAAGATAGACTTGAGATCTGGTTACCATCAGCTGAGGATTAGGGCTTCTGATGTCCCTAAGACAACCTTTCGCACTCGTTATGGGCACTATGAGTTTTTGGTGATGTCGTTTGGTTGACTAATTCCCCCGCTGCTTTTATGGAGTTGATGAATAGGGTATTCAGGCTTTATTTGGACTCATTCGTGATCGTTTTTATAGATGATATCTTGATTTATTCCCGTAGTCGAGAGGAGCATGAGCAGCATCTTCGGGTTGTTCTCCAGACTCTGAGAGATCGGCAGTTGTACGCCAAGTTTCCTAAGTGCGAGTTCTGGTTGAGTTCTGTGGCATTCTTGGGCCACGTTGTGTCGGTAGAGGGCATTCAGATGGATCCGAAGAAGGTTTCAACAGTTAGAGATTGGCCTAGGCCCACTTCAGCCACCGAGATTCGGAGCTTCTTAGGCCTAGCAGGCTATTATCGCCAGTTCGTGGAGGGGTTTCATCCATAGAAGCCCCGATGACCAAGTTGACGCAGAAAGGTATTTAGTTCAGATGGTCCGAGGAGTGTGAGGCGAACTTTCAGAAGCTCAAGACAACATTGACCATAACACCAGTGTTGGTATTGCCCACAGGTTCAAGTCCGTATACCGTGTATTGTGATGCGTCACGGGTTGGGCTCGGTGCGGTATTGATGGAGGATGGCAAGGTCATAGCCTATGCATCTTGTCAGTTGAATTTACACGAGAAGAATTATCCAATTTATGACTTGGAGCTTGCAGCTATTGTTCATGCCTTGAAGATTTGGAGGCACTATTTGTATGGGGTACCGTGTGAGGTATTCACTGATCACAAGAGTTTGCAATACTTGTTTAAGCAAAATGAGTTGAACATGAGGCAGAGAAGGTGGTTAGAGTTGCTGAAGGATTATGATATTACTATTCTCTATCATCTGGGGAAGGCCAATATGGTGGCCGATGCTTTGAGCCGGAAACCAGTCAGTATGGGCAGTCTAGCTTATTTGTCAATCGGAGAGCGACCTCTTGCGTTGGATGTTCAGGCTTTAGCCAACCGATTTGTGAGATTGGAGGTTTCTGAGGCTGGCAGTTTTTTTGCCCATATTGTGGCCCGTTCTTCATTGTATGACCGTATTCGGGCCATGCAGTATGATGATCGTCATTTATGTGTTCTTAGAAATACAGTCCGGCACGGAGGTGCCAAGCAGGTTACGATCGATGATCAGGGAGTTCTGCGGATGCAGGGACGTATTTATGTAACTGATATTGAGGGTATTCGTGAGTTGATACTACAGGAGGCCCATAGTTCCCGGTATTCCATTCATCCGGGCACCGCAAAGATGTACCAGGACTTGCGGCAGCATTATTGGTGGCGTAGGATGAAGAAGGATATTGTAGCTTATGTAGCTCGGTGCCTGAATTGTCAGCAGGTTAAGTATGAGCACTAGATACCCGGTGGTTTGATGCAGCAGATTCAGATTCCCGAGTGGAAGTGGGAGCGTATCACGATGGATTTTGTAGTTGGGCTTCCACAGACTCAAAGGATGGTTGATGCAGTTTGGGTTGTTGTGGATAGGCTGACCAAGTCAGCACACTTCATTCCTGTGTCGGTTTCGTACTCAACGTAGAGGTTGGCAAAGATCTATATGAGAGAGAGTGTCAGATTGCATGGTGTGCCCCTATCCATTATATCAGACCGAGGTACTAAGTTTACCTCCCATTTCTAAAGAGTATTTCAGCGAGAGTTGGGCACATAGATTGAGTTGAGCACAACATTTCATCCTCAGACAGACGGACAGTCCGAGCGTACTATTCAGATTTTGGAGGATATGTTACGAGCGTGTGTCATCGACTTTGGTGGTTCATGGGATCAGTTCTTTCCCTTAGCGGAATTTGCCTACAACAACAGTTATCCGTCGAGCATCCAAATGGCTCCTTATGAGGCGTTGTATGGTACGCGATGTCGGTCCGCAGTCGGATGGTTTGAGCCCGGAGAGGCTAGATTGTTGGATTCTGAGTTAGTCCAGGACGCATTGGACAAGGTGAAGATTATTCAGGATAGACTTCGTACAACTCAGTCCAGGCAAAAGAGTTATGCAGATCGCAGAGTTCGAGATTTGGCTTTCATGATAGGAGATCAGGTGTTTCTTCTAGTGTCGCCTATGAAAGGCGTGATGAGGTTCGGGAAGAGGGGCAAGTTGAGCCCTAGGTACATTGGTCCATTTGAGATTTGGAAAAGGTAGGAGAGGTGGCCTACAGACTTGCCTTGTCACCGCATTTATCCGCCATTCATCCAATGTTTCATGTATCTATGCTCCGGAGGTATATTGCAGATCCATCTCATGTTCTTGACATCAGCGGTGTCCAGTTGGACAAGGATCTGACTTATGAAGAGGAGCCGATAGCCATATTACCTAGGCAGGTTCGTCAGTTGAGATCGAAGAGTTATCCTTCGGTCCGTGTTCAGTGGAGAGGTCAACCTGCCGAGGCAGCTACTTGGGAGTCTGAGTCCGATAGGAGGAGTCATTATCCCCATCTTTTCTCAGACTCAGGTACTTTTCTATGTCCGTTCGAGGATGAACGTTTGTTTTAGAGGTGGAGATTGTGATGACCCAAAAGGTCATCATGTGTATATTTGGCTAAACCTGTGTTTCAAGGCCCGAGAGCCTCCGTTAATCTCACCTCGATATGCGTGCGCAGTCCGGGAGTGTTGCCGGGAAGCTTTTATGTGAAAACTTGATGAAAATGGAATTTTTATAATAATTAATGGAATAAAGTTGACTTTGGTCAACATTTTTGGTAAACGGACCGGACCCGTGATTTGACGGTCCCGGAGGATCCGTAGGAAAATATAGGACTCGGGCGTATGTCCGAAATCGAATTTCGAGGTCCCAATCCCGAGAAATGAATTTTTAAAGAAAATTGTTTTCTGAAAATGATAAAGGTTTTTGAAAATGATAATTGATGTGAAAACCGTGTTACCAGGCCCGTATTATTGTTCTGGATCCCGGAACAGGTTTAATATATGTTATGTGACTTATCTGTGAAATTTGGTGTAAAACGGACTTGAAATGACGTGATTCGGATCAAAATCGGAATAATTAGGCTTCATGAAGTTTTAAGGAAATTTTATGAGTTTTGAGGTTTAATTCCTGGATTTTGATGATATTTTGGTGATTTAAAAACTGGAATAAGTCCATAGGATAATTTGGGAGTTGTGTGTATTTTTGGTTTTGAGACCCGAGGGCTCGGGTGAGTTTCGGGTGTCTTGCCTAACTTTGGTGAAGGAATAGGTATTGTATGCTATGTGCTAAGTGTTTATCATGTCCAATGCATAGGTGAAGTTACGAGTACCTATGCATTGTGTGTCAAGCATGCCCGTGAGTCTATTTTTGATGAAAATCTTATTATTACTTCCATGTTCGTCATAATAGGAATTTGTCTCTACTTGGGAGTTGTTTATTGTTGGAAGACTTGGTCGATGAACTCATGATGTATTCGTTCGCTTGAGAACCCATTTGTTAAGGATATATATATGTTGAAGAGACTGGCTATAGCTGAGACCCTTGCCGGGCAATTGTTGTGATATTGATTGATGCTTTCCCCTTGCCGGGTGATTTGAACTATTTTTCCACTATGCCGCATTCCTTACCATTGATATTTGTCATTTTTTTTGTGAGGAAGAGTGAAAAGCACGAAGGGTGATGCCGTGACATGATATACATTGATCACACCATACATTGCATAGTGAGGAAGAGTAAGCACGAAGGGTGATGCCGTACCATGATTTACATTGATTATAAGCACGAAGGTTAATGCCGTGCCACGATTTACATTGATTACATCATAACATGCATAGTGAGGAAGAGAGTAAAAGCACGAAGGGTGATGTCGTGCCATGATTTACATTGAATACATTGACATACATAATACATCGCATATTGAGGAAGAGAGTAAAAGCACGAAGGGTGATGCCGTTCCATGTTTCATGATTATTTCGTATCGTACATCGCATTGTGAGGAAGAGTGTAAAAGCACGAAGGGTGATGCCGTGCCATTATTTACATTTTTGGCATTTACACTGGTCCCCTGATCATTCATTTGCTAAATTGCCTTATCTTGTCTGCTCTTCATGCATATTTAACTGCTCTATCTCATCTGTTCCCCTTTAACTGCTCCTGTATCCCCATACTTGTCTGTTTATCACTTGCCTTGTTTTTCCATGCTTTGGATTGTAGAATAGGACAGGTTAACGTTGTTGCTAAGTCTAGCCTCGTCACTACTTCGGCCGAGGTTAGGCTCGGCACTTACTCAGTACATGGGTTCGGTTGTACTGCTGCTACACTGCACTTCTTAAATGTTGTGCAGATCCCGCACCCGGACCCAGTGGACAGCGTTGTGGGAGTCACCTTCAGTCCACCCAGAGCTTCAAGGTATACCCGCTGGCGTTCCTGGGCCTTGGTATCTCTTCTACCCTTTGGATCTCTTATTGTCTTACATTTTCCGCTAGTTCAAAGACAATGATGTATTTTTCTTTCAGACTTGTATTTAACACTCTATAGAAAGTTCGTGAGTTGTGACATCCCGGTTTTTTTCGGCTCATGCGACGTTTTGTACTTACTATTTCACTTAGTATTTTTGAATTATTATTCCATTTCCGCTGTTAAAAACTGTAAGGTGTTTTGTTATTTCTGTTAAGATGGTATCTCAATGTTAGATTAACTGTACACGTTGGCTTGTCTAGCGGGTTCAACGTTAGACGCAGTCACGGCCTGAAGGGTGGGATTTCGGGTCGTGACAAATGGAGAGTTCGAACTCTAGTGACATAGTAGATCCTTATTCAAATTATTCGTCAGATGATGAAGATGAAGAAGAACGGGATGATATGTGAGAAAGATGAGAAGGAATGGACGACTTTTGGCATGTGTCTTCGGGATTTTATTGCTAATGAAATTTGTGAATCTTGATAATTATAGTTGTATGAATCTTTTAAAACACTAATACTTATTATTTTACATTCCAATGGAGAAATGTTATTTTGTTTCGCTCTCTTGAAATATGCATATAATGACCTAACTTTCTATAGAATTTGAGAAATCAGTATTCTGGAAATTTGTTGCATTTATTTTATATCTGAATCTTTATTAGTTAGAGGAACAAATTATTTTTCTTTCCTCTTCTGTACAAGCGAAACAATGAGCGTTAAAGAATTATATTTGTGAAAACTCTCTTAAGTAATCATTGAAAATGAAATTAAATTAAAATATAAATTATTTTTTATTTGCATTAATTATGAATCAAATATATTGTAATAATCAACTCCTTTATAATGTTAACAACTTTAAGAATATTTCTGTCTTTTTAACCGGAAAAAGTACTTACTAGCACTTGTTTACCAAATACTTCAACAACTTTTTTTAAGCTTGAGTACTTTTATCCAAACAGGTAACTGTTTATTTATAAAATAAATTTTAGCACTTAAAAGCTGCTTTTAGGCACTTGTGCTTAAAAACTACTTTTTTTTCAGCTAATCCAAACGTGCTCTTAGTCATTTTACATCATAATTAAAACCAATCTTTGGTTTTCTAGAATTCTAAACCAAAGGTAAATAAGGAGCAACAATAATGACACTAGGTTTAATATTCTTTTTACCATAATAATTTTGGTAGATACAAAGTCATTTTTTGATTTTCTGAAATTTGAAACCAAAACGGAATCAGAAGCAACACTTATTTTTACTTCAGGCATGGTAGTCATTTACAAAATCGAATAAGAAGCAGCAATTCGTGTCAATTTAGGTTTAGTATTCTTTTACTAAAATTGCCGAAGGATACAAGAAACTCTAAGTTTTCTAAAATTTTAAAACCAAAATGAACACTTCTATAAAAGAAGACATTATTTCATAATTTTTTAATTATAAACTCACACGAAGATCCTTACTGAAATATTATTCGCCTTTTTTACTCTTTGTAAGTGCATTTTATATCGGATAAATTTGTAATTATAATACAAATAGTATTTCAAAAAAAATAAAAAATAAATTGCCCAACAATTTATGTCACTTTAGGTTCTAACATTATATTTTCACCGTAATTAGTGTCATTTTAGGTTAGAATTCTTTTACCAACACTTTTCAGCAATTAATGTTAGTCTGGATTTAGTTTTTTTTTTCATCATAATTAAAACCAGTATTTGGTTATCTAGAATTCTAAATCAAAATTAAATATGGAGCATGTTTACCTTGAAAATGGTAATTACAATTAAATTTAATTTGTGGTTCTAAAAATACGTGATTTATTTTTAGCACTAGTTGTTTAGGCTATAGATGCTAGGTGTAAGTTAAAGGCAAACCAGACTGCCTTAAGTGGGGGGTTCCGAGCTGGCCGAGATAAGTCCTCGAGGTCGAGGCTTGGGGCTAATGGTGGACGATCGATGAAGCTATAACAGTTCTATGGGCCTCGAATGAGGCTGTTTATGATCAATGATAGATAATAAATGAAGAACAATCAATGGAACACAATAAATGTAAGCAATAAATTAAAAAGATCAACAATGTAGAATGTTTTTGTTAGAGAGCAGAGAATGTTCTAGTTATTTGTATTCAATATCATGTGTGCAAAAAATGACAAAGGTCCCCTTTATATAGGAGGGGGAACCCCAACATAGTACATAAACATTTATTACAAAAGAGAACAGCTGGTACGACTATTCAATGGTCTGTACGGACTTGTACTATTTTGCAGGTGCTTATCAGCTTTAGCCACATGTTCTTGGGAGTCCCGCGGCTTTTCACGACGAGCTCCGATCTTCTCCTTATCTCGAGGTGCTTCGATACCACCCTTCGAGGAATTCGTCTCGGAGGTGCTCCTCGGGTCTTACCCCGATATCATAAAAACCTCAAAATCAGTCGTTCCCGGTTTTGACCGTATACAGAGCAACAATTAATGACACTAGGTTTAGTATTCTTTTACCATAATAATTTTCGTAGTTACAATGTTAACGTTTGAATTCCTAAAAGTTTAAACCAAAATGGAATCAGAAGCAACACTTAATTTTAGTTTAGGCTTGGTAGTCTTTTACCAAAAATTGAGTAAGAAGCAGCAATTAGTGTCAATTTAGATTTAGTGTTCTTTTACTAAAATTGCCTTAGGATACAAAAAACTCTAAGTTCTCTAAAATTTTACAGCCAAAACCATTTAAAATAAGAAGGTGAACACTTCTATAAAAGAAGTCAATATTTCATATATTTTTAATTATAGACTCGTGCTAGTGTATACATATGTGGAGGTAATTTATTTGTGCTTGTTAGTTTTAATTTTTATTTATGATGTCTCATATACGATTATCAGTTTAAAATTATCTTCGATAAATGGTCACATCCAATTCACACCCAATAAGGGAATATGTAACGGTTGTTATAATAATAAACCCAATGCAAGTCGGGGTTGAATCCACAAGGAGTTTAGAATGGGAGTTGAGATAAATACTTAAGAGAAAATGTGATGACTCGATAGGTCATTTCGAGTTTTAGACTTTATTTTCGTGTTGTAAGACCTCGATTAGATTAGTTTATCTTTCCTCGATTTGTATGCACAGTCCATGTCTTGTTCCGGAAAGTCTTTATGTGAAAAGATTGAAGAAAATGCAATTTTTTGCCTTAAAAATGATTTGAGTTGAGTACGATCAATATTTTGTGTAAACAAATCCAAATTAGTATTTTGACAGTCCCGGTGGGTCCGTATCATGATTTGGATCTTGGGCGTATGCCCAAAATTGAATTCGGAAGTGTGATGACCCAAAAGGTCATCTTATGTAATTTAAGCCTTATCTGTGTTCCGAGGCTCC
>ML277487.1:0-14778 GCA_005239495.1 Nicotiana undulata
AATAAAACTCTAATTGTTGATTGTCTTCTCACAATGAGTTTGCCTCCTACTTGAGCCTAAAATAGATATATCCCCCTCTTGGGCGGATGTACAATGTTTATATAGCATTTTGGCAAATAATCCCGTATTTTGCACTTAAGTCCTTCAAGTTCCAGATTTTCCAGCATTCGCCCGCGGTCGCGGTAGGAATGCGGCGCGACCGCGGTAGGCTTCAGTGATTTTGCTTCAATTTGACTTCCACCGCGCTCCATCCGCGGTCGCGGTGGACAGTGCTCCAGCCACTTTCAGCTCTTTTCCTTGTGCTATCCAACAGGTTCTCCTTGATTGGCCTCGAATTCCCTTAATTGACTCCAAATTGCTCCAAAGTTCTCCTATCGTAGAATATATCCTGCAAAGCACGAAAAACACTAATCAGAGCATTTTGTTATCAATATTTACATTAAAAACATAGTAAAGTGTGGTTCATTAGGGGCGAAACTATAGTCTAATTCACCTATTATCAGTGATCCTTCTCGGGACTGGCGAGAGGATTCTGTTGGAGAGGGATGTGGTGGTGTTCCCTGTTGAAGGTTCAGTTGGTTATTGTCGTTACCAACTGACATATTTTTCTTGTGAGAAAGAAGGATTTGGATTAAAAAGATTATCAGATTCTCGGTAACAAAATCAATTTGTTTAACAAAAAAATAGAATTTTCAGTCAAAGCCTATATTTAGAAGAAATCAGACTATTGATAACCAAATAATACCTTACTTCCTCAACAATCCGCTTGAAAAGAAAGAAATAAAAATAACAATGTGAATTCGCAAAAAAGAAATAAGGAATTGAATGATAATCTATCCCTCAAACTATGTAGAATGCTTTGATGAAGCAAGAAAATTGTAAGTATATTTCAATAGTGCTTGGAACTTATCCTTACAAGTGAGATTCTATATCCTTATATAGGAGTATCTAATTATAACGTTTTCCCTATTTTTGATGAATTCATGATGAGCATTAATGGTCTTAATTGCTCGTTATGGTTGATAATCATAACTGACACAATCGTAGCTATAAATGCATTATAACGACTCTGATTTCTTTTTCTTATTTACTGTTGGTTCATGAATCTTCCCTCTTTTCGGCCTTGATTCACTCCGCTCGCACATCTTCAACAGTTATTTAAGCTCGGTCATCTGTTATTTACTATCCCGTGGGTGTTTACTTCGCGTCTTCCTTGCACTTTTAATTTTATTAATAGAATATGACAGTTATCACTTCACTATTATTCCATGTATCATGCTTTATAAACTCAATAAAATTCCACGTGTGACATCTTTTTTTCACCAATACATATAGTAGCGTCACTATTGATGAACATAATGACGTAATAGTAAGTGCAAACTTTAGTGCGCTCATAATTTTCTACAGTATTCTGCTGAAAATGTATTACTTGAACAACAATACGTCCTAATAATAGTCCCCACAACATTCTATGATTACATTGTTAGGAAGCTATGGGCAAGAATAGTATATAAATATAACAAAACTTACTAAGGCCTTGCTTGTTTTTTTTAAGACTAACACGTCTGAATCTAAATACATATCTGAATATCAAGATGTGTATTAAGATTAAGATATTTGAATCTGAATACACATATGAATATATTAAGATATGTATTAACATTTGAATAGAAATAATTACGACTGTTTGATTTTTAACATTTGAATGTATAAGGTTTATCTTTATTTAAAAATTAATAAACAAAAAATTCAAATGAAATACCAACTAATCTAATATTCTATCAATAAAATATATAATTGTTTAAAATATGATAGTTATTGGTGGTGATGGCTAACAGGTGATATAGGCGGTGGTTGGTGGTAGTTTTGGTTGATGATCGTAGTTCATGCTAGTAGCTAATAGTGATTGGTAGTGGTACCGATTGTGATTGAAGATGATGGTGGTGGGTGGTGCTAGTAGTTGTGACTGATAAATGTGGTGGGTGGGTGGTGGTAGGTTATAATAATAGGCAGTGTCGACTGTGATTGTTGATGGTGATTGGGTGGTCAGTTGTGGTAGTTGAGGTGGATGAGTGTTAATTGTGGGTGAGAATGATATATGGTGGTCGGAATGGTGGGGATAGTGGGTGGTGATGGTTGATAATGGTAGCGGCTATGATTGAGGATGATGGTGGCGTGGTGGTGGTGGAGGTGGTGGTAGTGGTGATGGTGGTGGTAGTGGTGGTGATTGAGTATGGTGGTGGTGGTGGTAGTTGATAATGGTAAACGGTGGCGGCAGTTAATAATGAATATGTGATAGCATCTTAATGAAATTAAATTTTTATTATAGATCTTAATCATACAGACATATTCAGACCCATTACGTGATTGTCAAGTAAGAAAAACAAATACACTTAATGATTAAGATCTGAATAATTAAGATTCAGACTCTAAAAATAAACGCACTTAGAGTGTGTTTGGTATGAAGGAAAATATTTTTCGAAAAATATTTTTCAATTTTCCCATGTTTAATTGGCTTAAATATTTTGGAAAATATTTTCCTCATCAACTCATTTTTCTCCAATTGGAGAAAAATATTTTCTCTAAAAAGAGAATGGAAAACATTTTCCAAAAGCCCTTCTCAAGCTTACCTACCCTATTTCTTTACCCTCGCCAACCCACCCCACACTCACCCACCTAACCCCACTCCATGCCCTTTCTCCAAAAATATTTTTCTCGTCGCCACCCACCCACCCTCACCTCCCACCCCCACCCCGCAATTTTTTTTTTACTTTTTTTTTTGTAATTATTAATTTTCTATTTTTTTTTCTGCACCCCTCCTCGCCCCCACTCCCGCACAATTTTTTTTATTAATTTTTTTTGTAATTTTTAAATTTCTGTTTTTTTTCTGCACCCCCACCCACTCCCTGTCCCCTCACCCCCCGGGAAAAAAATATTTTTTTTAATATATTTTCAGTTTTACTTTTTTCATCTTTCGGTTTACAGGTTCAAAAATTTATAAGTTCCAAATTTATTAGTTCGGAGGTTTATGTGTTTTGGAGTTTACAGGTTCGAAATTTCGCAGTTTCGAAAGTTTTGCGGTTCAGAAGTTTATAAAATTTGTGGGTCAGAAGGTTGTTGGTTCGAAAGTTTATGGCTTCATGTTTATTGTATCAAAATTATTTGTGAACACTTTTAAAAAAAATATTTTTCTTAATTTGCGTACCAAATACCAAAAAAAAAATTACTACTTATTTTCTAAAAAAATATTTTTCTTTATACCAAACACACCCTTAATATCTGAAATCTGAATAACCTTCGATCAGTACAAACGAATGAGACCTAAATCCGTTCGATTCCGTTACTTTCGTACTGCAGCTCTTATCTGCTAGCTGCATTTTCACAACCTCTACATGAGTCCGGAACCAAAATGTGGTTGTTTTGAACAAGTAGAACATTAATAGGTAGGGAAAAAAAGAGAACATTTCTATATAATAACGCCCAAAAATTGGGCGCTATACCTATTTTGTACTTTAGAGCATAGCGCCGGGAAGAAGGGCGTTATTCCAAACCTTCTAACACACAACTTCAATCTCTTTCTTTTCAATTCCAAATTCCAACCCTTTTTTCTCTTTACTTTGAAGATTATATTTTCTAAAAATAGTTTTCGAAAAAAATAATTTTGATGATAAATAATTTGTGCTAATTAATTTAAAATTATTTTTGAGTAGTAATTAGTATTTGACCTAATTTTTAAAAGTTATTTCTAAGTATTTCTTTTTAAAAATATATTTTTAGGAAGAAGATACTTTTTTCTGTTTATCAAAAATTTCTTATGCTTCTACTCAAAAGTATTTTTTTGTTCCTTCTAACAGCTTGTTTGGATGGTTGTTACATATCATTTCATAAGCCTCTTTATGTAATGATCGATTTGATGTGGTCTCGTTGTTACCTTGTCTCTTATCTTAGTTCACCCTTCATTATTATTAAATAACTAGTTTAAGCGTACGCGCGTGTTATTCGTGTTAATTAAAATAGATAGATATTAATTATATTTAGGATTTTAATATATATATATATATATATATATATATATATTTAGACAATAAAAGTGGACAAATTAAAATTTTGAGTATGTTCAACAAAGAACGTCCTAATTTCTAAGTCTAAACATGGGCCTACATGTTACCTCAATTAAGAATTATCGTTAATTCTTTCATATTATTTTTATCAAAATTTTGTTTTTCATGTATTTTTTTTATGTTCTCTTTTAAATATTAGCATAAAAATTGTACGAATAGTTAGTTACTCTATGATTCTATCTAAAAGTACTATTAATTAGTATGTAAAATTATTTTTCATATTATTGGTGCATGATATCATGAAACAACGACATACGATACTATTTATTCAAATATTGTATTCATCAAATGAAACATTACAATACAATGCATTATGAAATGATATGTAACAACCATCCAAACAAGCTGTTAGAAGGAACAAAAAAAAATACTTTTGAGTAGAAGCAGAAGAAATTTTTGATAAGCAGAAAAAAGTATCTTCTTCCTAAAATTATATTTTCTAAAATTATTTTTTCTAAAAATACACTTAGAAATAACTTTTAAAAACTAAGTCAAATATAAATTACTGCTCAAAAATTATTTTAAATTAATTAGCATAAATTATTATCATCAAAATTATTTTTTTCGAAAATTATTTAAAAAAAATATAATCTTCAAAGTAAAGAGAAAAGAAAAGGGTTAAAATTTGGAATCGAGAAGAAAGAGATTGAAGTTGTGTGTCAGAAGGTTTGGAATTGAGAAGAAAGAGATGGCGCTATGCTCTAAAGTATAAAATATCAGCGCCCAAAAATTGGACCTTAGCATCTAATTTTTGGACGTTATATATAAAAGTATTCTTTTTTTTTTTCACCTATTAATGTTTTACTTTTTCAAAATACTTATATTTTGGTTCGGGACTCCCTCTACATACGTGTTATAAACTCATGCAGCCAACTCTTATATTGATCCACGTATCACTTTTATTCCACGTGGCCCCACCCCACGTTCTCCTCCTTATCACTCTTCTTATATGTTCCCCCACAACGAGCAGTTCTGTTCTCCGCAACTCATAATCAAGAAATTGAGAAGTTAAAAACGTAGCAAAATAAAGAGAATATTTTAAAAAGGAATTTGAAGATGGAAGCAGCAAAGGAGAAAGCAGCTAATGTTGCCGCTTCGGCTAAGGCTGGCATGGAAAAAACCGAGGCAGTCGTCGGAGAGAAGGTTTTTTTCTTCATCTTTTCAGTATTTTTCTGATTTTTTTAGTATTTTTTTTCCTTCTAAAATTATTTTGAAATTTCAAGTTATGTGTATTAACAATATATTAATCTTTTACCCATCAAGTTAAGCATAACTTGCAACCGTGTAACAGTAGGTAACTAATTACTACTCCCTCCTGTCCATATGATCAATTTGCTTTATAATTTTGATCCAAAAGCAAATTGATCACTTATCCCTGACCTGACGGAAGGGAGTAATAAGTATAAAGCTCAGAATGTAAGGTCTATCTTTTTAACCTTTAAGGTTTTAGCCTCGAACATATTTGTATTTTCAAAGTGATGGGCCATGTTTATCGTTGATCGCTATTTTTGTGTTTGTGTACACAACTTTGTATACGGTCGAAAGTTATCTGTATGTGGTATCCTCCCCTAGTAAGCGTGATACGAGACGATAAGAGTACTAATTTGTTATAGCAAATTAAATTAAAAAAATTTAGTGCGTTCAAATGTGTATAGATTTTTATATTTCTATCTTAACTTTTGTTGAACAGGCGGAGAAATTGACTACACGTGATCCAGTGCAAAAACAAATGGCAACGGAGAAAAAAGAAGAGAGGATCCATCAAGCGGAGATGGATAAGCTGGCTGCACAGGAGCAGAACGCGGCCTCGAGACAAGCAGCCGCCACCGGAGGAACTACTGCTTATACTGCCAGCGGCGGTGGTGTGGGCAACGGTCATACCACTGGTGCCCATGGGACAACTACCGCGCCTACTGGGACAACAACGGGCGTGGTTGGGACACAGTACCCACTGGGGACCACCACTGGAACCGGAAGGGCTACGGTTCAAGGTCCTAATACTGGCGGGCGGCATGGGTCTACTACCGGTTCTGCCTTTTAATTAGGATTGGAGGTGTTTTTGGAGTAATTACAATGGGTACTAGCTAAGAAGAGTTACTAGAGTGTGTTTATTTTTCCTTTTAGATAAAAGTTAAATCAGTTTGTTGTGATCATGTCGTGTATCTATATTATTACACGATAGTAGCTAGAAATAGGAAGATTGTAATTCGTTCTTTGGATTGAACTTCATTTTTATCATTGTCAGTCCCATCTTATGCACTTTTAAATTACTACGTAATTAATTATATCAATCCGTAAGGATTGTTCCTCTTCCAATTGGGACTTCCAGCTCCACTCAGTTGTGTTTCATGATGTTCGTTCATCATTGTAAGGTCATAATTTCAAAAATTTACGTACATGTAGTTAAGTAACTTGGCCAAACATATTACATTTGGCAAATCATAGTTCCCACGCCAGGGGATATCGCAAAATAAACTAAAAGGTTAATTACTGACACTTTCAACAGGTTAGGAAACAATTTTACATGTAGCAGGGTATGAATAAGAGAAAAAAATGCAGGGGAAAAAAATATTTTTTATATTGAAAAAGGAAAACGTTTTATGAAACAATAAAAGAAACAAGAATAATATTGCAGAAAAAGAGAGGGGAAATTCTTATTGAATTTTGGGATGATTTGCAATGAAATAGGACCCCTATATTTATAGGGAAAAAGCGATCACTTAGCCCTTAAGTAACAAATCATAGAATTTCTCTAGAATATAAACATTTATCATAAATAATATTCTATTTATAATACTCCCCATTGAATGTCTATTCAACAGATAATGTGCCTCGTTAAAACCTTACCTAAAATAAAATTCAATGGAAAAAAGTTCTAGAAAAGGAAAAAGAATACACATTTTTAAAAATACATTTTTTGATTGCCTCGTTAAAAATCTTGCAAGAAAAACCCAGTGGGACAAAACCTCTAAAAGGAAAAAGAGTGCAACGCGCATTAACTTCCCCTGATAAGAGCATCAATTCACATCATTGAGCCTTCACATCTCAATCTTGTGTATTAGCTTCTTGAATGTTGATGTTGGTAGAGATTTTGTGAACAAATCAGCCATATTATTGTATTGGTAAAAAAATATAGCTTCATACGTGTACAAATTTTGGATGACTCAGCCAGCCAGGTGGACTAAATAAAACATCACACGTGGACACGGGATAAAAATGTACGGTCAATACAAGGAATTAGCCGCGGAAAGATCATCAAAGAAGAAGAGACACGGTCACAACGAATCCAGACGCAATAATGGGCCGATTCGAAGATCAGCAATCAATGTCCTGTACGTTATGTAACTCCTAAAATAACATTTACTATTCATCATTGTAACGCCTCATAAATGTAATAATTAAGCATTAAATAGGCTATCATGACAGAAATACAAACGTTGTACTAGGAGAACATTCCTATAAAAGGGATAAAAAATGTAACAAACGGGATCATCTGATTTCGGGAATACTAAGCTATTTTATTCTTTGCATATTGCTCTCGAAATTATTGCTACTTTATTCTTTATTTTACTAATTCGATTATCAGTAACCCGAGTTTATCCTAAATTAAGCTTTAGTCAAAAGATCTTATTTTTTGATTAAACAAATTATTTCCGTTACCGGGAATATGATAATCATCATTTTCGCTACCAATTGATATCCTTAAAATCATGTCGAATCTCAACAACAACAACGTCAGCAATAATGACGATAACAACCAGCAAAGAAGTGAAACCCCAGTTTCAACTCCTCCTCGAGGAACTCCACGAGCTTCGAGGGAACCATCTCCTGAAAGAGCTAACAATCGTAACAATAATGAACAACCGGTGGAATCAGATCAAATAAGGCAAATGATTGCTGAATACGTGGGACAGGCTTTGCGAGAATTTGCAAGAGGATTACCACAAGTACCTCTAGTACCACCAACACTGCCTCTGAATAATACAATTTTAGTAGAAGATTTGCAAGCGGGGTTAACAAATTCAACCAGGAATGAAACTCTCAATACACTTCCTGAAACACGACCAGGTACGACTAGTAATTCAGAATTACAAAATTTATTATTAACCATGCAGAAGCAGATGAAAGAACAAAACGATCGCATCGAGCAAATCCCTGGTGTTCCACCTATTATCAAAGGAATTGACGTCGATAGGTACTCTCAACAACCTTGGAAGCCAAGTGCAGCCCCATTACTTATACCCAAGAAGTTTAGAATGCCTGATATCCCCAAATACGACGAAACAACCGACCCACGTGACCACGTTGCTGCTTTCACCACTGGAGTAAAAGGCAATGATTTGACAAAAGAGGAAATAGAATCAGTCCTTGTCAAAAAATTCGGAGAAACACTCACGAAAGGAGCCTTAACCTGGTATTCTCTTCTCCCTGAAAACTCTATAAATTCTTTTGCTGAACTTGCAGATTCGTTTATAAAAGCACATTCTGGTGCACAAAAAGTTGAAAAACGAATGGAAGATATATTCAAGATAAAGCAAGGAGACAAGGAATTGCTCCGTGAGTTTGTAGACAGGTTTCAAAGGGAAAGAATGCAACTACCAAGGGTGCCTGACAACTGGGCAGCTATGGCATTCACAAGCAACTTGAACGAGAAAAGTTCAGAAGCCACGAGACGACTCAAAGAAAGTCTAAGAGAATTCCCAGCCACGACATGGAATGACGTATACAACAGGTACAGTACTAAATTAAGGATTGAAGAGGATATAATCACACGATCAAAAGATGAAGAATATCACAGAACAAGGCGCCTAGAATCAGAGAAAAAGTCAGGTAAAAACCGGTATGATCCTTACTTAGGACCCTCGATACGTGACCTACGTCCCAGGTTCGAAAATACAAAACCTTCAGGAAGAGATATAAACTCATCCTCATCTAGATCCAGGAGAGATCGAGATGAACAATTCCGGGATATTACCCGAATTGGACACCATAACTTTAATGTAAGCAGCACTGAGCTCGTCTCAATACTAAGAAGTATGGGAGACAAAGTTAAATGGCCGAAAGAAATGCGTTCTAATCCTAACAGGAGGAACCTCGATCAATGGTGTGAATTCCACAATGATCACGGCCATAGAACGACAGATTGTAGATATTTACAAGGTGAAGTAGAACATCTATTAAAACAGGGCTATTTAACAGACTTGTTTAGTGATAAAGGTAAACAGGCATATATGAAGAACATGCAGGAGCCACCGAAACCACCATCCCCAAAACGGACTGTTAATGTCATACATGGAGGAAGAAGTAAATGGGATAATCTGCCAGCTAACCTCAAAAGTCACAAACACCCACGGAAAGTGGGTTCGAGAAGAAATGAGGGAAGAACAAATATCTTTTGATGACGCAGACTTTGGTGGATTAATACTTCCACACAATGACGCGCTGGTAATATCCTTACTCATTCATGACACTAACGTTAAAAGGGTGTTGATTGATCCAGGCAGTTCAGTCAATATTATTTTGATGAAAGTCATGGAAGAAATGCTAGTAGAAAACACAATGATTCCAAAGGTTCGAGCCATATCTGGGTTCGACAATTCAACAGTGATAACTAAAGGTGAGATTGAACTCAACACTTACGCTGAGGGAGTCATCAAAAATGCAAAATTCCAAGTCATTAACACAGAAATGGCTTACAACGTCATCCTGGGAAGACCATGGATTCATGATATGAAAGCAGTCCCATCTACTTTACATCAAGTAATAAAATTCCCTTCCAAATGGGGAATAAGGCAGATCAGGGGTGATCAGCAAACCTCGAGGAATATTAATTCAATAACTCTTAACAACAAAAGAGACGCAGAAGAAACAATGAATTGTCAAACAGAGGCTCATCAACCAACATGTATGGAACGAACTTCAGATCAGCTACGTACCAAAGAAATAGATATTCTAATAGGTACGGAAGAGGATAATGACAAAACAAATCCTGTAATCATCAAGAATGAGCCAGAACATGCGGATATAGACTCCAGACCAGATTTCATGCATGAATCAGAAGAAGAAGAACATATCAAAACAACTGCTGAAGAACTCGAGGTTGTTCCCATATCAGAATAAAAGCCCGAAAGGAAACTTTACATTGGCGTAAAATTGTTAGAAAGATTAACTCCAGAACAAAAAGGTACGTTTATCAATTATTTAAAAGCTAATGAGGATTGTTTCGCATGGTCCCATTCGGATATGTCAGGTATCCCACCAGAAGTGATGACTCACAAGTTAAACGAAGATCCATCGTTCGTACCTGTTAAACAAAAGAAACGAAAACAAGGATCTTTCAGAATTAGGTGATCGATGAAGAAATTCAAAAGCTTTTAAATATAGGGTCGATACGAGAGGTAAAGTATCCTGACTGGCTAGCTAACACCGTAGTGGTACCCAAAAAGAATGGCAAATGGCGGGTATGTGTGGATTATACTGATTTAAATAAAGCGTGTCCTAAAGATTCATTTCCCTTGCCATATATAGATCAAATGATCGATGCAACCGCGGGTCATGAAGTGTTAAGCTTTTTAGATGCATATTCTGGTTTTAACCAAATCAAAATGGACCCATTGGATGAAGAAAAGACTTCCTTCTTTACTAACCGGGGGACCTATTGTTATAATGTTATGCCCTTTGGGTTAAAAAATGCAGGTGCCACTTATCAAAGACTAGTGACAAAAATGTTCCAAGAACATTTGGGTAAAACAATGGAGGTTTACATCGATGATATGCTTGTAAAGTCAATACAAGCAGTAGATCATCTACAACATCTCTCTATCACTTTTGATATTTTACGCAGGTACAATATGAAACTCAACCCAGAAAAATGTGCCTTCGGAGTACAATCTGGTAAGTTTTTGGGATTCCTTGTGTCTAACAGAGGAATAGAGGTAAATCCAGCACAAATAAAAGCTATAGAAGAAATACCTGAAATCTTGAGAAATAAAAAAGAAGTCCAAAGATTGACAGGAAGAATAGCAGCTCTAGGGAGATTTATTTCTAAGTCTTCCGAAAAAAGCTTTAAATTCTTTGCAGTTCTTAAAAAGCAAAATCAGTTCGAATGGACTGAAGAATGTCAACAGGCTTTAAAAGACTTGAAGGTCTACTTGTCAAAACCACCATTGCTATCAAAGCCAAAAGAAGGAGAAAGATTATACATCTACCTGGCTGTCTCAGAAATTGCCGTAAGTGCAGTACTGGTAAGAGAAGAAAAAGGTAAACAATCTCCAATTTATTACGTAAGCAAAAATTTACTAGATGCAGAGACTAGATATCCACATCTAGAAAAATTAGCTTTAGCTTTAATAATGGCTTCAAGAAAATTGCGTCCTTATTTTCAATGTCATCAAATTACTGTCGTAACTTCATATCCTTTAAGGAATATTTTGCATAAACAAGAACTGTCAGGAAGATTAGCCAAATGGGCCATAGAATTAAGTGAACATGATATAACATATCAACCTAGAACTGCAATTAAATCACAAATATTGGCCGACTTTGTAGCTGACTTTAGCAATAATATTACTCCTGAAGTAGAAAAGGAATTGCAACTTTTCAATGGTATAAACCCAGGTCAGTGGACCCTATTTACAGATGGCTCATCTAATATAAAAGGAGCAGGATTAGGTATTGTACTAATATCACCCACGGGTGAAAAGATACGACAAGCAATCAAATGCTATCCAATAACTAACAACGAAGCAAAGTACGAGGCTGTTATTGCAGGTTTAGAATTGGCACGAGAGTTGTCAATCGAACAAATCAAAATCAACAGCGATTCCCAACTGGTGGTAAATCAAATACAGGGGACTTACATCGCTCGAGAAACTCGAATGCAACAGTACTTAGAGAAGGCGCGAGAACTTATGAGACAGTTCAAAATGTGGGAAATAACACAGATACCTAGAGAAGAAAATGCTGAAGCAGATGCATTAGCCAACCTCGCAGCAGTTACGGACGTAACCAATAAAGACAACATTATCGTCGTACACCTCTTCCATTCGACAGTCGATCACAGCAAGAATGAGGTATCTTTCAATAATCTAACTTGGGATTGGAGAAACGAAATTCTTAACTTTTTGCAGAACGGTATCGTACCTGAAGACAAAAAGGCAGCTCAAGCGCTCCGCCGCAAAGCAGCGAGATACTGTTTAGTTCACAGCACCTTGTATCGCAAAATGTTTGGAGGACCCCTAGCTAAGTGCCTCGGACCTAACCAGACGGAGTTCGTGATAAAAGAAGTCCATGAGGGTCGCTGTGGAACTCACGCAGGTGCAAGATCTTTGGTAAGAACCTTAATCAGAGCAGGATATTATTGGCCCAATATGGAAGAAGACGCGGAAAATTTCATATCAAAATGTGATAAATGTCAGCGGTTCGCTAGTAAAATGCATCAACCAGCATAATTGTTACATTCTATTATATCACCATGGCCCTTCATGAAATGGGGAATGGACATAGTAGGACCTCTTCCCTCAGCTAAAGGTCAGGTACGGTTCCTACTTGTACTTACTGATTATTTCACAAAATGGGTAGAAGCAGAAGCATTCAAATAGGTGCGGGAAAAGGAGATTAAGAATTTCTTATGGAGAAATATAATATGCGGGTTTGGAATTCCAAAGGAGATCGTGTGTGACAATGGCCCACAATTTATAGGCTCTCAAATCACAGAATTTTTTGACAGCTGGAAAATCAAACGGATCACATCAACACCATATCATCCCGTAGCTAATGGACAAGCAGAATCCACGAACAAAATCATCATCAATAATATGAAGAAACGGTTAGACAGAGCCAAAGGAAATTGGCCCGACGAATTACCAGCAGTACTATGGGCATACAGGACTACGTAAAAAACAGTTACGGGAGAAAGTCCTTTCGCACTCGTTTATGGCTCTAAAGCATTAATACCTATAGAAATTGGCGAACCAAGTCTTAGAGTAACGACAGCTACGGAACAAACAAATGATGTCGAACTCCAAACCAATCTAGACCTGCTCGAATCACGAAGAGATGCGGCCTTAATACGAATGGAAGCTCAAAAGCAAATCATAGAACGATACTACAACCGCAAAGCTCACCTCAGGTATTTCAAAATTGGGGACTTTGTACTTAAAAAGGTCTTCCAGTCAACAAAGGAAGCAGGAGCTGGTAAACTAAATCCAAATTGGGAAGGTCCCTATAAGGTCCGAGGCATAGCAGGCAAAGGCGCGTACGAGTTGGAAGCCATGGACGACAGGATTCTACCAACAACTTGGAACGCCATCTACCTGAAGAAGTACTATTTCTGAGGAAAAGAAGTACTCCCGGTCAGGTACCCCATGTTAGATTTTATCTTTGAATATTTAAAAAATTTACTAACTTTTTTAGATGATAGGAAAAAAGCTAACCCATCACCAGATGATGACATTAGACCTAACAAAGATGCGAGGAAATAACATAATTCCCAGTCTAGGGTTACACTTTCTGATGGATTTTTTAAAGGGTTAAGCAGTCATCATCTAAAAAAGGTATATACCTTCGAGTCCGGAATGTTTTCCTTTTCCAGGGAAAGAACCACAAGGAAGGAATAATCAAGTGCTCGAGATCTCATTCTTCAATGCTCAAACACTTGGGGGACTATATAATATGGAAGGCCAAAAAGAAGCAAAGACTACGAAGAAGTCATAATGCTCGAGCCTAAAAAACCATTCACCCAACAAGTCAAGTGACACGAGCAAAAGAACTGAAGACTCCGGCACGAGAATTGCGAAATCCTACTCTAAAAACCCTCGAACCATGTTCAGGTTAGAAGGCAAAATATCATCTACGAAGAAGAAATGTACATCTCTTATACAAAAAACTGTTACATCTAAAAATAGTTACGGATGAAAGATCAAAACCCTTGTATATATTCTCAAAACTGTTACATCTAAAAATAGTTACGGATTACAATACATTTCTCTCGTACTTACAACTGTTGCAAATGGGAAAAACCCAATACTTACGAAATCTGTTACTAATGAAAAACAGTTACTTCCTTGTATTAACTCGAAAAAACTGTTATCTACTAAAAACAGTTATGAAATACAAGTGATTATTAAATCTGTTAAAATAAAACAGTTACAACATGGGTTTTAGATGACAAACGTAACACATGTAAAATATTGTGAAAGTTCAAAGCAAAAACCTCTCACAAAAACATTCTTAAAACATGTGGGGAATTCCTATTACTCTATTGCATTTTCAATGAAGTTGAGACGTCTTCTTCATTAAAACATTAATTAAAAGGGCCCTAATTCACAAACAAAGCCTTTCATAAACAAAAGCTAAAGCTTATACTACACCCATCATAAAAGGGTTCAAAGTAAAGCACACATCTTTATGCAAAGAAAGCTAAGAGGTACGAACAAAAACCTCAGCAAAAGTAATAGACTTGAGTAAAGAGTAAGGCTCAAAATTCACAAAAGTCTCAAAAGAAAGCATTGTATTAATATAAAAGCGGCTAAGAACTAAACTAATAACTTAGCCGCATAAAAATGTACATTTTTTAGATGCCCCTAAGTTGCAGTTGGGGACTTTAGAAATTTCAAACTTACTCCCGATGAAGCTGGGAGTAATTACACCAATCCAA
>ML277487.1:14972-61196 GCA_005239495.1 Nicotiana undulata
ACCATACCTGAAGTTCAGTCTTCAAGTTGTCATTTTCAGCTTCAGCAGCTTCAAGGGCAACCTTCAAAGGTGCGACTGACTCCTCCAAATTCTGGACCTTCGCCAAAGCTTCACGAAGATCTTCTTGGGCTTGGGAGAGATTACGCACGAGTTCTCCAGAGTATTCTTCTTTTCATCCCAATAAATCCTTCAAATACCGGACCTCTTCCGTAGGTTTTGACAGTTGCTCGGCAAAAGAAGATTCAAGAGCATCTTTGTCTTTATTAGCTTGAGTGGAAGAAGCCTTCTCCACCGCTAACTCTCCTTTGACAATCTTCAACTGCTCCTTTAAGGTATCTCTCTCATCTTCCAAAGCTTCCATCTCTATTTGAAGGCTTTCATATGGTGCTTTAAAATCATCCAGCCCACGCAACACTTGCAACTCTTTCTCATAATTGGAGATTCTCTTCATAAGCTCCAGACCAATAAGGTGCGTCTGCAAAAACAGTAAAACAATTAAAAGTGTTAAGCTGTTAATTAAAACAATATATGTGCAAAAGACCTTTCAAAAAGTATATACCTTTAAGGAATTGTGCACCACCTCATTAGCCCAAGTAAGAGATGCATGGTTGTCAAGTTTGGCTCTTTCTTCAGGGCCAATTAAGGGCTTGAGCCACATTTCCGGCTCACCAGTACTAATCTTCTTAAAGAGGCTACCACCAGCTGGAACCTCAATCATGACCCTTCAATAGAGACGGAAGAAAGGCATGGAAGCAGGGACTGAAGAGGCAGCAGAAGAGACAGAAGGGCCGGGAGCCAAAAGAGTCGCGGGTGCTTCAATAGAGACGGAAGAAAGGGAAACTGAAGAGATAATAGGAATTGAAGGAGAAAAAATAGCAGTAACCTGGGGAGCAGAAATAGCAGCAAAGTGCGGGTAGATGGTAGTCAAAGGAACATCATCAGGGTCCATTTCAAACCCTTCGTGAAATAGACGCTCAGTGGGATCTCGAGATGGAGACTGAGATTGATCACGAGAAGAAGAAGGCCTGATGGCCAACACGGAAGAAAGAGGCGCGGGAGTAGACTCGTCGTCCGAAATTACCCTCCTTCTTCTCACCCGGTGCACTAAAGCACCCTCTTCTTCACCCTCATCTTCCCCTCCAGAGCGGGAATCTTGGGCTTTTTTTTGAAGCACTGGTCAGAATACTCTGGGCATGAGACAAGGACATCCTCGGAAGTGATGAAGATGCCCCACGGGTAGAAAACCCTATCAGAAAAAGGAAAAGAGTTAATAAAAAACTCAAGCAAGGAAAGGAGTGAGAAAAACTCTACTTACCATGGGTCTTGACAATCCACTTATACTTTGCCGAAAAGTACTTCCAGGATCTTTCCTCGGCAGGAGCAGCAGTCAACATTCTTTCTACCCAACTGCGAATGTCGGAGACATTCTCGACAACATTCATAGTTGCTGTAAATAAGAAGAAAACAGATACGGTGTTAGAAACACAAAATAAATTTTATGTAAATAAAACAGGTGCGAATCAAAGTACTTACGTGCACGATTCCACTTCTCAGGGAAGGGAAGATTACTTTCACCCACTAAAACAGCAGTGGGAACAGCCACGTACCTAAGGTACCAACCTCTGTCTTTGTCATCGCCAGGGGTTACTAAAACCCTCTTACTCCGGGCAACCAGAGTAAAAACCCCTTGACGGAATAAAGCAGGAGAATATAAATGCATCAGATGATGAAAGGTAAAAGGGACAGAAACCCTTGAAGCTAGAACTCTCAGACAGGCAACAACACGCCATACTAAAGGACCAACTTGTCCTAAGCAAATATTAAAAAAGCGACAAAATTCTATGATCACAGGGTCAACAGGAGGCTGAAATCCTAATGTGAAAGGGTAAGTATAGACGTAAGAAAAACCCGTCTTGAAAGACGTAATCCTTTGAGTACTGCTTGGAACAAGAATGGGAACATTAGACTCCCAAGAACACTCCCTACGAACAACGGGAATGTGACCTACAGTAATGATGGTAGCGTATTTCTCAATACTATCTAAAGAATGAGCCTGTTCGGCAATAGGAGAATTTACTTCTGGAAAGATTATCTCCGAAGGAATGATTTCATCAACTCTGGGTTCATGGAAATCATCCTTGTTCCTAGAAACAGAATGAGAAGATCCACCTCTCGGAGAAAACAACGACCTAGCAGAGGAAGGAGAAGAAGAACATCTAGTAGAGGCACGTCCTAGGCTCCTTAATCGGCCACCTCTTCGACTCCTAGACATAGCAGAAGAAGAAGCCAAAGCTTCAACATCAATAACCTTTTCAGGTTGACCTGAGGAAGACATATTTATAAAATCAAGGAAGAAATTCTTTCACAAAGAAAAGATTAAGTTATGGAAGTTTTTCGTGCTAAGGAAGAAAAGAAGACGACTATTTATACCTAGTGGCGACCGTCGAAACTTGGAAAGCTAATGATGGAAAGTCATAATTAAAGGTGTCATTTCGGGACTGATGCGGCCGCAAAAAGCCCTAAAAGGCGCCGGTTCGTTTCAGAACCAATCATAAACGAACACGTGGAAGAAACATTAAATGGAAGTGATGTACGACGCATGCGCCCATAAAAGAATACAAGGTTTCGAGGTAAAGCGGCGGCAAAATATTCCCGCCATAAATGAGTATCCACTTACCAAGTATTATACGCTCAATACATGGCAAGTGGGGGGACTATCTGTACTGGTAAAAAATATAGCTTCATACGTGTACAAATTTTGGATGACTCAGCCAGCCATGTGGACTAAATAAAACATCACACGTGGACACGGGATAAAAAGGTACGGTCAATACAAGGAATTAGTCGCGGAAAGATCATCAAAGAAGAAGAGACACGGTCTCAACGAATCCGGACGCAATAATGGGCCGATTCGAAGATCAGCAATCAATGTCATGTACGTTATGTAACTCCTAAAATAATAGTTACTATTCATCATTGTAACGCCTCATAAATGTAATAATTAAGAATTAAATAGGCTATCATGACAGAAATACAAACATTGTACTAGGAGAACATCCCTATAAAAGGGATAAAAAATGTAACAAACGGGATCATCTGATTTTGGGAATACTAAGCTATTTATTCTTTGCATATTGCTCTCAAAATTATTGCTACTTTATTCTTTATTTTACTAATTCGATTATCAGTAACCCGAGTTTATCCTAAATTAAGCTTTAGTCAAAAGATCTTTTTTTTTTTGGTTAAACAATTATCACTTGAACGAATCTGTTGCGCATTGATATCACCATTCTTTTGAAGATCATGTGTGAAAAATAACTTTGGTGAAATATGCTTTGTCCTATCTCCTTTTATGAATCCTCCCTTCAATTGGGCTATGCATGCTGCATTTTTCACGTACAAAATCGTGGGCAGTTTGTCACACTTCAACCCACATTTGTCTCTAAGAAGATGTATTATAGACCTCAACCACATACATTCTCGACTTGCTTCATGAACAACAATTATTTCAGCATGATTAGATGAAGTAGCCACGATCGATTGCTTAGTCAATCACCAGGATATGACAGTACCTCCACATGTAAACACATAGCCTATTTGAGATCGAGCCTTGTGCGGGTCAGATAAATACCTAGCATCGGCATAAGATCGGGACTGCAATTATTGCCATAAAATAAGCCCATATCGGTGGTCCCTATCACAATATGTGTTTGATTCCATTCCAATGTCTCCTTGTAGGAGCAGAGCTATATCTTGATAAGACATTAACTGAAAAAGTTATATCAGGCCTTGTAGTGTTGGCAAGATACATTAGTGCATCAATTGCGCTAAGATATGGTACTTCAGGACCAAGTAGCTCTTCATTCTCCTCTTGAGATCGGAATGGATCCTTATTCACATCAAGTGATCGAACAACCATCAGAGTACTTAATGGATGTGCTCCATCCATGTAAAACCGTTTTAGTACCTTTTCTATGTAGGTAGATTGATGAACAAAAAATCCTTTTGTCAAATGTTCAATTAGCAAACCAAGACATAATTTTGTCTTTCCGAGATCTTTCATATCGAATTCTTTCTTTAAATAATCAATTGCCTTTGGGAGTTCTATAGGATTTTCAATAAGGTTTATGTCATCAACATATGGGGCAAGTACAACAAATTTCGATATTATTTTCTTTATAAAAACACATGGACAAATGGCATCATTTATATAACCTTCCTTTAATAAGTACTCACTAAGACGATTATACCACATACGTCCTGATTGCTTTAGACCATACAAAGATCTTTGCAATTTAATTGAAAACATTTCCCGGGATTTTGAATTATGTGCGTTAGGCATTTTAAATCCCTCGGGAATTTCCATGTATATCTCATTATCAAGTGAGCCATAAAGGTAGGCGGTAACCACATCCATTAAATGCATGTCAAGCTTTTCATGGACAGCAAAACTAATGAGATAACAGAACGTTATATATAGAATCCATAACGGGTGAACATGTCTCTTCATAATCGACACCAGGCCTTTGTGAAAATCCTTGTGAAAATTCTTGTGAAAATCCTTGTGAAACAAGGCATGCCTTATATCTTTGTACCTCATTGTTATCATTCCTCTTGCGTACAAAGACCCATTTATAGCCAACAGGCTTAACACCATTAGGTGTTTGGACTACAGGTCCAAAAACTTCACTTTTCGCAAGTGAATTCAACTTTGATTGGATTGCTTCTTACCATTTTGACCAATCACGTCTTTGTCGACATTCTCAAACAGATTGAGGTTCAAGATCCTCACTATCTTGCATAATGCTAGATGCAACATTATAAGCAAAGACATAATCCACCATTATATTTACTCGATTCAAATTTGTCTCAATATCGATTGGATTTATTGATAGTTCCTTATTTTCTTGAGTCTCGGGCTCAGTGGTTTCCTCATGAATCTCAGAATTTCTTAAATCGTGGATTTCTTCATGAGACTCTTTCGCAGTGTCATTTTGATCATTTATTTTCCTGTTTCTAGGATTTCGATCCTTAGAACCTAATGGTCTGCCACGTTTTAGGCGTGCTTTTGACTCATTAGCTATGACACTAGAAGATTGTCCAATAGGAACATCAATAAGGATTGGAACATTCTCTGCAGGGATATGTGATTTTGTTATACTTTTCAAATCCGTAAATGCGTCTGGCATTTGATTTGCTATTCTTTGCAAGTGGATAATCTTTTGCACTTCTTTTTCACAAATAGAGGTACGTGGATCAAGATGAGACAATGATGGGTTTTTCCACAAAATTTCCCGTTTGGCTTCACCAATTTCTCTCCCTAATTTTGGGAAAAGTGTCTCATCGAATCGACAGTCTGCAAATCGAGCAGTGAATAAATCCCCCGTTAATGTTTCAGATAGCGAATAATAGAGGGCGATTCAAACCCAACATATATTCCTAACCTTCTTTGGGGACCCATTTTGGTGCGATATGGCGGTGCTACAGGCACATATACTGCGCATCCAAAAATTCTTAAATGGGATATATTAGGTTCATGACCTAAAACTAATTGCAAGGGGAAATATTTATGATAATTTATCGGTCTGAGACGAACTAGCATTGCTGCATGCAAAATGGCGTGACCCCAAACAGAAGTGGACAACCTCGTTTTCATGAGTGACGGTCTTGCTATCAATTGTAGACGTTTAATTAAAGACTATGCAAGGCCATTTTGAGTGTGAACATGAGCTACATGATGTTCCACTTTTATCCCAATTGATAAGCAATAATCATTAAATGCTTGGGATGAAAACTCGACAGCATTATCAAGTTTAATAGACTTAATTGGATTATCGTGGAGTTGCGCCCATAATCGAATTATTTATGCCATTAATTTTGCAAATGCGAGGTTGCGAGATGACAATAGGTACACATGAGATCATCTAGAGGATGCATCTATTAAGACCATAAAATATCTAAACAACCCACTAGGTGGGTGAATAGGTTCACAAATGTCCCCTTGTATACGTTCCAAAAACGCAGGGGACTCAATCCCAACCTTGGTTGGTGATGGTCTAATAATTAACTTGCCATGATAACAAGAAGTGCAAGAAATTCATTATTTAAAAGAATCTTTAAATTCTTTAATGGATGCCCATTTGAGTTTTCTATAATTCGTCTCATCATAATTGATCCAGGGTGTCCAAATCGATCATGCCAAAGTACAAAAGTATTGAAATCAGTAACCTTTTCGTTTACGATAGAATGCATCTCAATTGCACTAATTCTTGTCCAATACAGGCCACAAGATAAGGATGAGAACTTCTCAATAACCCTCTTTTGACCAGAGACATTCTTGGTAATGATGAGATATTCAAAATTATTCTCATCTATTATCTCAATATGATATCCATTTCGGCGAATATCTTTAAAACTCAACAAGTTCCTCTTGGACTTGGAGGAGAACATTGTATTCTCTATGATAAGTATTGTTCCCTTAGGCAGAGTTATAGTAGCTCTTCCAGAGCCTTCAATTAAATTACTACTACCAGAAATTGTAGTAACATCTGTCTTACACATACTTAAATGAGAGAAATATTTCTCCTCTTTGAATATTGTATGTGTCGTACATGAATCAACTAAACAAATATTTTTACAATTGGACATTGATCCAAGTTTTCTTTGTGGAATATCTATATTCGCTTCCCATGGGTTGACATACAAAAAAAAATATACGAATAAAAATTAATATTTTCAGAAAAGTAAACTAGGCTTAAAAATAATTTGCTTGAACACAAATATTAAATGTGTAATTCTTGTAATTACTACATGTGTATTGTTTATGTCACTATGCTCATCATTCCTATCATAATTGTACCATTCCGTTATTTCGTCTCGCGCCATTTAACTACTAAGTTGTAGAATTAAAATATTAACTCTTTAATGAACAGTGGAAGGTTAGATGTATTAGAAATTATTATTTTAATGTGAAGAAATACAAATCTAACATAAAGTTTGGATACTGCTGCGTCAAAAAAAAATTCGTACAAATCTATTTCATATAATCTTTTTTTCTCTTTTTCGCGATGTTAACTTTCCTATGAAGTTTCAAAAATAAAATATAAATGCCTATTCTTAATAATGTAAATTGTTAATAGTCCAAAATTAATAAGGCCGAGAGAGAAAATTCATCCATTTAGGTAGAACTTACGATTTTAACAAATATAAATAATGCATTATGATGAAATAGTAATTATATAATTATTTAATCAAAACGAACTAACATTATCTCATAACAAATAAAACTAATGACTACTATTCATGTAAAGAACAATGATTACATGATATTTATTTACTAAATAGGCAAAACAAAAAAATTATAATAATCAAACTACTCATTCATCTTTAATCACGGATCCATCACCAATCAGGTGGTCTATTTTTCAATTAGGGTGCTAAAAGAAGTCTGCACATCCAAGTGGATGATGTCAAAATCATTGTCAGAAACAAAATTGGCTCAGGGCCTTTATTCTTTAGAAATGCTTGATAAAACTCAACCAAATGTCTTGGTACACGATAAATATTTGCCCAATGCCCTTTTCCACCGCAGCAATAGTATTCAATTTCTGAACCATTTGCCTTTGGCTTCTCATATTTCCCTCTCGACTTTTAGTGGTTATTTTTCTTTGGGGGGTGATTAACACCAGGACCATGACTACGATCACGATCACGATCACAATCACGATCACGAATAGGGCCACGACCTTTTCCACGCTTGGTATAATGGGAATACACCTCATCCACTTCAGGCAATGGTGTAGACCCACTGGGTCGATTTTCGTGATTTCTCATGAGCAAGTCATTATTTCGTTCAGCCACAAGGAGAAGAGAAATCAACTCAGAGTACTTCTTGAAACCTTTTTCTCGGTATTGCTGTTGCAAGACCATATTGGAGGCAGGAAACGTTGTAAACGTTTTGTCAAGCATATCATAGTCAGTGATAGTATCTCCACAGAGTTTCAATTTAGAAGTAATTCTGAACATCGCAGAATTATATTCAGAAACAAACTTAAAGTCTTGGAGCCTCAGATGAGCCCAATCATATCGTGCTTGTGGAAGAGTGACCAACTTTAAGTTGTCATATCTTTCCTTTAAGCCATTCCACAAAACAAGTGGATCTTTGACTATGAGATATTCTATTTTCAACCCTTCATCAACGTGATGGCGCAAGAAAATCAAGGCCTTAACACAGTCTTTGGTAGATGTTTTATTTTTATCTTTAATGACGTCTCCAAGACCCATTGCATCTAAATCAATTTCAGCATCCAACACCCATGTCATATAGTTCTTGTCCGAAATTTCAAGGGCAACAAACTTTGGGTGATTTACAATATTACAGAGAAAAAGAGAGAGGAAATTCTTATCGAATTTTAGGGTGATTTACAATGGAATAGGACTCCTCTATTTATAGAGAAAGAATGACTTAGCCATCAAGTAACAAACTCTAGAATCTCTCTAGAATATAGGAATTCACCATAAATAAAATTTTATAACAAAATGCGAATAGTTTTGTTTTTTGTTTTTATAACGCTAATATATAAGCAAATATAAGCAATGGACTTGGGAAAATGTTTCAGGTAATTTCTAACACTGAGAACATAATCAACACAAGGTGTCTCAAAATGGAAGACTGAAAGACGGTAGCGGTGGAAGGATCATCTGACAGTGGGACTGGGCTTAATCGATAACAGTAAATATGACCATATTTCTCTCTCCCGAAAAGGAAATAGAAGAAAAAAGTAAGGTTCTCAAAAAAACTGTTTGATGTTTTCCAATATAGTGAAACTCAACTCGCCACGAGCAACTTAATTACCATTAAATTTTGTTTCCTTTTCATATCATCTATCTCTTAGTCCGGAACTGAAATGTTATCCTTTTGGACAAAAAGAACATATAAGTGGGAAAAAAAAAAGAAACAATATTATATATAACGCCCAAATACTGGGCGCTATACCTTAACGGTAACTTTTGCCGTGAATGTATAGCGTTCAGTATTTAGGCGCTATACGTGTGACAGTCTGACTTCCAGGTATAGCGTGGTGTATTTGGACGCTATACATATAGCGCATAAAAGTTGGACGCTATACTCCCTTTTTTTGGCCCCACCAATAATAACTGACATAACAACAATTCAAATGTGTATAGCGCACAGAATTTGGGCGCTATACATAAATAAAAAAAATCCCCGGCTAGCCGTTTCCTATATAAAAAATATTGTAACTCCCGTTCAAACATTTTTTGTTGTTAAATTCTCCAGCATTTTTTCATTATGTCTGAAGAGCGTAGAATAAGAGTTTCATTATATTGAGGGGGTGAGGTTGTGATGGAGAATAACTTTGTGAGGTACAGTTTACCTGCACAGTGTCATGTTAAATTGCCACTTACAATGGAGTACGATATATTGATATCGTTGTTATGCAAAAAAATGAGTGTGAAGAAACGTTCAGTGATACTTAAAGTAACGGGAAGATATCTGTATTCCGTCACTCCGCAAGGGGTTGCTTTTTTCTCGGAGTTTAACATCGACGATGATGAAACTTTGAGGGATTTTCTGAGTACTCCGGATGAATGCCGGGAATTTTTTGTAATCACAATATTGGAGATGTACGTCAAGGTCGAAGACGTTCCCAATAATGAGGTTGCGCGTAGTAGGGATAACCCCCAGTCATCGGGTGGTTATTCTGGAGCAGTTTTTTCCGGACAGGTTCCGGATGAAAGAGTTTTCCTTGATTTAAACTTATCACCGCCGGCGAATGAGCAACGAGAATATAATTTCTCTCTTGCTTTTCATAATTCACAAGACGAGAGGTAAACTACAATTTTCCTTTGTGTTACGATATACATTTTTATTGTATTGAATTTGTATTAACGGTCATATATTTAACATGGGGTACCGGCCGGATATGAATTTTACAAGTGGTCCATCCGGGAGTCATCACCTAAATGAAATGTCCATCATGGAATTTCATCACATTACGACTTGTAAGTGAAGTGATATAGCTATATGAAAAGTATTTATTAATTTCAGTAGCTTATTATTTTGTTGGTTGTGTAGTGAAAACGAGCAAGTTTGACCAATCGTACTCATGCAATTGCCCGAAGACGACGTATTAAATCGGGATTTGGCAGATGCACAGAGTGAGGAAGAGAACATTGATTACGACAACAATGCCGATGAATCCGGAGACGAGATACCCTTTCCTCGTGAGGATGGTGATGAGGAGGATAAGGAGGAAGGACCTGATTTGAAGAGAGAGTATGCTCCACCACCCCCCCTCCCCTAAGACGAAGAGTGTACGAGTCTGAAGTCTCGTTTCATTCAAGGGAGATTCCTTACATTGATAACTTGCCAAGCATGCCGGATGTGGAAGCTCTCACAAGGGATTTTGATGAAATCCGGACAACAATGTGGGATGAGTCTAGACCAACGGTGCTTGCACGTCATGATATTTAACACGCAAAATATAGCGCGATTAAATACTACGTTATGTGTATATTTAGCGCGGTTAAATACTACGTTATGTGTGTTATCTTGTCGAACTGAAAAGGCTGACCAGCTGACATAAAGTTGTCTTGTACACTTCATGATATTTAACACACAAAACATAGCGCGATTAAATACTACGTTATGTGTATATTTAGCGCAGTTAAATTCTATGTTATATGTGTTGTCTCGCCTATAAATAACGGACTCATTCTAGTTATTTTGTGCGCTCAAAAATTACTAATAGCAAATCTTTCATTAAAAGCAAGGTTTTTTTAACGCACAAATGTCTCAACCTCTTTATACACCAAGGTGCAAGTGTGGAAAAAGATGCATGATGCAAAATTGTTGGGATAATGGTGAAGTTGGACGCCGCTATTGGCACTGTGTGAACAAGTTTTATAAGGTTCCCGACGAACCTATTTGCGATTTTGAGGTATGGGTTGATGAACCATGTTATCAGGAATGCTACAAAGAATCTTTGCAGCATCTTCATAATTTGTGTTTAAAACAATGGGAACGTGAAAGAGAAAATAAAAAAGAGGTTGCGGAGTTGAAGGCGAAACTGAAAAAGGTAGAAGAAGAAAAAAAAACTGGAAGAACAATTTAAGTGGCTGGAGCAGAGAATATTAGGCGGCAGGGACTAAACTTGCGTTGTATGTGTTTAGTGTATTACCTTATCTTTATTTTTCCCATGTCATGTATTTTTATTATGTTGTCATGCTATGTTTGTGTTTGTATTTGTGTTGTAGTAATGAATTTTAGTTATGTTAATTATGTGTGTTGTCTTATCGAAGTAAATTTGAATCTTTAAATACTACGTTAACTACGTGTGTTGTCTTGAAAAAGCTGCCGAACTGACATAAAGCTGTTTTGTATCCGTCATAATCTTTAACACGCAAAACATAACGCGATTAAATACTATGTTATGTGTATATATAGCGCGCAAATGTTCTACGTTATGTGTGTTGTCTTGCCTATAAATACCGGGCGCATTCTAGTTATTTTCTTCGCTCAAGAACAACTAATAGCAAATCTTTCAAGAAAAGCAAGGTTTTTTAAGGTTGTCACAAATGGCTCAACCTCTTTATGCACCAAGGTGTGAGTGTGGAAACAAATGCATGATGAATAGTTGTTGGGATAACGGTGAAGTTGGACGCCGCTACTGGCACTGTATGAACAAGTTTTATAAGGTTCCCGACGAACCTATTCGCGATTTTGAGTTATGGTATGATGAAACCTGTTATCAGGAATGCTACAAAGAATCATTGCAGTATCTTAATAATATGTGTTTAAAACAATGGGAACGTGAAAAACAACATAAACGGGAACTTGCGGAGGTGAAGGTGAAACTAAAAGAGGCGGAGGAAGAAAAATAAACTGGAAGAACAATTTAAGTGGTTGGAGCAAAGACTATTAGGCGGCAGGGACTAAACATTGACATGTATGTATTTTGTGTAGTACTTTATTTTAATGTTTTTCTTGTTTGTTGTACTGAACTTTATTATTGTACTGAACTTTATTATTGTACTGGAAGTTAGGTTTTAGTGCTTGTGTTTGTGGTTGTAGTATGAAACTATCTAATGAAAGGAGAAATAAAAAAGTAATGCGCATATTATATAAAAATTATTGTTAATGTATACAAAAATATTATTTACATCAAATGAAAAAAAGGAAGGACAAATCAATGTGTCCAGCATCCGGTGTGCCTCAACGCAGCCGCTGGCCTGAGGCGCATCCCATCCCGCTCGGGTACGCTATCGGGATCATCATCATCAAGTCGCCTCCTTATAGTCGGATGCGGCGCAGGATGACAGGTATCAATGGTGCTGTCAGGATCGATATAAGGGGCCGTCAGACCAGTAGAAACCTACATAAGAATAGAAAGCTCGGTATAGAAAAATATATAATAATTCACAACAATTTAAATTGTCTTACCATGATCTCGTCGGGCTCCTGAATGTAATCATCTGTCGCAGCCACGTCAGCATCGCGTGAAGCCATAAAAATGAAATTAATAAAGTTATAGAAAAAAAAATTTATAGTTAAAACAAATTCAATACTAATAAACTCATACATGCGCATGTGATGATGAGCCATAACTCAGACGACGCCCACTATGCAAATCTCGGGTCGGCCGATCCTCATTAGCGGTAGATGGGCCTGGGAAGTATCTAGCCCAATCCACTCCAGGAATATTCATGCACGTGATCAATAATTGACCTAACGGGGTCACCTGCGAAGTCACTGGAGTGAGATGCATCCCAAGGCTGTAAGACGGCATGTCCGTCTCATGTAGGCCACCTGCCAGATCAGCAGCAACATCATCAGCAGAAGCCTCAACGCCCCCTTGATGGGGACCACCTTCTCTCCGCCCACCACCACGTCGTCCGGCACCCTCGCCTCGTCGGGCACCACCACCTCGTCGGCCACGACCACCTCGTGCGACACCACGACCTCACTCGTACTGCCCTGGGTCCATATAATCAAGCTCATGTGCCAAACGTTGATCCTCTCGGGCTCGCTACAGTGTCCGGGTAGCCACCTCTACAAATCGACGGCTATAATCCTACATGGGCGCAGGATCCTGCATCTGCAGTCCCATATGATAGACAATATGTAGTCCAATAGCATGCACAACGTAACAAATATAAACTACATATATGGCACTAAATTACAGTTTTATAATTAATAATAACAGAAAACATACCAGGGCCTCGTGTCGCCCGGCGTATGGAACGTACCGACCGTCAGCCGGATGAATGGGGTTCCCGATAAAAAGTCGGGTAACGTGGAGGTACCATGACATATATCCCTGAATAGTCACCGCTTGCATCTGCGTAGGTAGGGGCGGAATCAACTTATCTCGCTGGTCCCAAATATGCATATGCGCCGCAAGCCATGTCATAAATGTGTCGTCCGCCCTGGAACGATCATCCCTCTGATAATGTATAGCCTCCCATATAGGCGGCCTCGGTATAAACTTCGGACTGCCAAACTGACGAAGTACCCCCTCGGAGGCATGATGCTCCACAATATCGAGGCATATGAGCGGGGCAGAAGTGCTCCAAATCGGTCGGCCGAACGGGCAATAATCTGGCAGGGTACCGATCAAATCGTCTCTTTATGGCGTCTAGATGAACTATAAAATAAGAACACAAAACGTGAGTATGCGCAACACTAAGTTAATCTATGCCAGGTAAGTTTAGGTACATATTTACATGTGCGTCCTCCAGCAGATCCAACACATCCATGCAGAGGGGGAGATTATGATGAGCATCATACTCTTGTACAAGTCTACGACGGAGAACCCACCTCCTGGCTAGAGGGAGAAACGGAGGTGGTACATTAGGAGGTAACTGTGGTAGAGGTGGTTGAAACTGCAGAAACCGCTCCCAGGCCCAAACCTAACATACAAAGTTGACGTAAGGTATAAGATTAATTCTAACTAGGTATAATTGGAACTAATGAACATATTATTCGAATATGTTGTCACTTGTATAAGCGGCAGAAAGCCACAAACATCTCTCTGTGTGCCCATGCAAGCCCGACACATCTGCCTGTACAAGTAGGCGAGAACAACACCACCCCAGCTGTATAAGGGTAAGTCATCTAGCGCGGCAATATGATAAAGAAACCGCAGGATGACTAGGTTCCCCGAAGTGTTCGGGAACAAGACCCCCCCCCCCCCAATAGAAGAAGCAACAACAACCTCATATATCGGATAATATCTACCTCATCTGTCTCGGCGGTGATAGTGGGGTGGATTACCTCCAGGTACTGTCTAATAGGGGTCAAACTCATCCGACTGTCCCCCGACGATGCAGTATCGTCCTGTGGCCTGAAACCCGTGAGCCTATGCAGCATATCCAAATAATCCGCACGCGACAAAGATCTCATAAGAATAGGCAGTGAAACGGGCAAGCCATCAGCAGGCAGGCCATATAAAACCTCCACGTCCTGCAACGTGATGGTGGCCTCGCCAATGGGCAGGTGGAAAGTGTGCGTCTCCGATCGCCACCGCTCAATCAACGCCATGATCAAAGCCCAGTCGAGTTGCATCCGGCCGATCTGAATAATCCTATAAAATCCCGTGTCCTCCAGGCACTGGACTACACGGGGATGAAGATCTCTATCCCTAAAAAAATCTCACATGTCGTCCACTCTCATAGCACGGAGAGTCTGCGTCAGTACCTATCCGTCCCATATATGGGCGGATCTATGATCGCCCTGTAGGACTAATAACTCATGAGAGTAAGGGCTGGGATGTATAGGCGGCACGTCCATGTCGTCAACTGTAAATTAAAACAACATTAATTGTATGTTTAATCTGTAAATTAAATAATAATTTTTTGAGTTACACAATTTTTAGAGTTATAAAATATTTAATTGTATAAAGTATATATACTTATGCGTTCCAAACTCGATATTTGAGGCCCAGTAGCACCAAACTATCATTAATAATTATGTGTGTCAAATTCAATATTTTTATAATTTTGTGTGTTTATTTTATAATTAAATTATTAATTTTTACTTATTTAATTGTACCAAATATATATACATATGGGTTCCAGGCTCGATATTTGAGGCCCAGTAGCACCAAACTATCATTAATAATTATGTGTGTCAAATTCAATATTTTTATAATTTTAAATTATTTAATTGTACAGAGTATATATACCTATGGGTTCCAGGCTCGATATTTGAGGCTCAGTAGCACCAAACTATCATGAATAATTATGTGTGACAAATTCAGTATTTTTATCATTTTGTGTGTTTGTTTTATAATTTAAACTCTTAATTTTTAATTATTTAATTGTACAAAATTTGTATTTTCAACTACCAGTATAAAAGATACTTAAACTACAGGGACTCTACGCTAAAATACTACATTTTACTACGCTAAAAAATAATCTAAACTAAATATAAACAAAAATATATTTTAATCACATAACATTCACAAAAATACATATAACATACTAGTTTCGCAAATAAAACACAAAACGGCATGAAAACACTAATATCTAAGTCCGGATATTAACATACAAATTTATTTCACAGTTTTATATTTTTTTTTATAAAATACTAATATCTAAATTTGGATAAATATAACATACTAGTTTCGCAAATAAAACACAAAACGACATAGGAACACATTCAAATCAACTAATATACATTATAATACAAGTTTCAACATAAAATAAATCGAAATACCTCGATTTAGTGTTTTCAGAAAGCAAATTGGTTGAAAATTTGAGTCCGAAAGAGTGAAACCACAATAATACGATGCTCTACTACAATGTGGGACCTACGTTCTTAACCTTTTGTGTGACTGGAGGGCCCCATAATTTTGTTTTTACTGTCGATGAAGGGAGGGTGGGGGGGACCAGAAATTGAGTTGAAGTTAAAAAAATAGGGAGGGGGAGATCTGGTCTTGGGGAAGACGAAGGAGGTTTAAAAAAGAAGGTATAGCGTCCAGTTTTTATACACTATACCTGGAGTCAGCTTTTTCAGACGTATAGTGCTCAAATACTGGACGATATACCTTAACGGCAAAAGTTACCGTTAAGGTATAGCGCCAAGTATTTGGGCGTTATATATAGCATTGTTTCTTCTTTTTTTTCCCCACTTATTTGTGTTCTTTTATGTCCAAAAGGAAAATATTTATCTCCTTAGAAAATCTAAGGTGGAATTATTCTATTATGACGATGAAGTGATTGATAGTATCATACTACTACCTATGCTGCAAATCAAAACTTTCCGCACGGTTATAATAATAAAAAAATAGGTAGATCAAAATACATCTCAGAAAGATCTGAGAGATTGTACTATTTTTTTCAGTCTTAAATTTAAGGATACACTCCACTTCTTAGTAACTACGTAAATTTTATAATTTTGCACTCCATATTTTCTAGTCAAGAAACTTGGTAGGACCAGTACCATCCCAAAGTTAAGATAGAAAAGACTCTAGTATATCGTCACATACTTGTATATATTATTTTCTAATATATAGAAGAGGCTTGGAAGCAGCCGGGCGTTGTCTTGCCAGTTTGCCGACCAAGACCTTTTTCTGTCATTTCACGTGTAATTTTTTTAAGTTATTGATCAGTTGATGACTACACTAACTTTAGTAGTTTTTTCACTGCGGAGACTTTGTAGCCCTTTGAGGCAACATTATAAGTTTTTAGTGGGTCCATCTCTTATTATGATTGCGGCTAACAATTTCATTTTCATAGCTGCAGTAATTTTTTTGTATGTATTTATGTTTGTGAGTAGACAAATATTTTTATTTTTTATCATTCAACCAATTATCTATTGGAGCAAAATTTAAATGTCCCCGCCATTATTAGCCTTCATTTGTTCTGCTTTACTTTCACTGCATGAAATGGTGCATCATGCATATAAAAAAATATGATTTTAAACATTATATATTTATCAAACTATATAAAAATTATCAATCATAAATTGCAATTGTATATTATGACAATTGATTTTAATAAATATTCTCTAGGATTAATGATGTATATCATAAGCTATAATTATTTTATGTGGTAATTCATTTATTACTTGAAATTTGTTTGCACAAAAGTTATAGTAGATTTAACTTATGTCAAACAAAGACTTTAATTTTTTTCAAGAACTAAATCATTTACATAAAAAAATGTGTCCAATCATCTTTGTAATACCTTTTCCTACAGTTAACTTGAAAATTTCTATTATAAAAGCTCTACTATATAGTTTAATAAAGCACTAGCACGATATTTTGTGAAGTAGTTAATTTGGTATATCAAGTGGAGGAATAATAATTTGCAAAAAATATATTTTATTTTTTTGATCATATTCTTTGTTTAATTTTTTATTACGAAGTTAAATTTTATTTGAAGGTATTTTTATTTATCTAAAATTTTCTCAAAAAGTTTCCAAAGGTCTGTGAAAAATGAGAAGGGAGAAAGTAAATAAAAATAGAAATCAATGTTTACGTTAAATTACTAACGTGTATATATTAACTAAGCCTACTTTTTAAATAACTCATACGCAAATGAAATAAATAGAGCACATAACAAGAATTAAAAAATTTCACTGCTTGTAACTACGCTCAAGCAAGCAAGATAAAGCTAGAGAAAAATAATTTTTTAATATACCAAAAAAATGAGAATGATCCTTCCATATTTGCAAGGTTAATTTAAAAAAAAAAAATCCATCGAGCATCAAATTGACATAAAAAAACTTATTAAAAATATTATAATTAAATTATAGCTATATAAAATAAAGAAAGGTAGAACCATAGGGGATAACAATATTCATTCAAGTATTTTCTTACTACTTTTTAGAAAATTTATTAACAACATTAAAATGGGATGTCCTTCAAAGAGCTTTGTGTTTATTTTCTTACTTTTGTGCTATTGTATTTTTTCTTAATTTTACCTTAATATTCTAATAAGTTTACAATATTGAAATACATATTTGCTTCATGATTACTTTTGTAGTCTTGAAAGAAAAAAATTTTAACTCTGTCAATTGAATTTGAAATACACAGTTAATTATAATAAATCATAAATTAATGAGTAAGAAGTAAATGAACTTTGACAGAATTTACCTTGTATAGCGTGATTATTCTCAAAAATTTTTATAGCGTGTAAATTACAAGAGTAAAACGAGTTAGTTTTTATTATATATATTAATTATTAAGACTTATTTTATTTCTATATCCTTTTTAAATATACAAATTTTATTTCAAAAAAATATATATTTAAATTAAAAATTAAATTATAAAGTTTGATTCTTAAAATTAAAACAATCGTCGAACATTAAAGGAAAGGAGTAAACATATTAATCCTAGTGAGGAGCTGATATATATATAATTTTTCAACCAATAAACAGTTGATATAAATCCAAAGAAACATGCTTATCTAGACAATTAAGGCAAACGTGTCAAAACCTCAGCAATCCTACATCTCACGAGTCTCCACGCGTACAATTACATTATGTTCGTGGCATCACTTGGTTCTCCATCCAACTCCTATATAAACCTTTTACAAATTCGACTTCTTCTCTCATCTTCTGATAACAACTGAAGTACGCTACAAGGAACTAAGACAATCTTATATCACAGAGAAGAAAGAAAGAAAATGCAGACAGCAAAGGACGCAGCAGCCTCAGCAAGGGCTGGTATGGAGAAGACCAAAGCCACTGTTCAAGAAAAGGTTCCCTATATATATTTTCTTTATTTTGGTCCTTCCATTATTCAGGAGAATTCCAGTATTTTTGACACAACATAAAAATATACATATATAAAAAAATTATTGAAATATTTAAAATATTCACTCTTCATTTCAATTTATGCTTCTAGTTTTTTCTGGTCTATTAAGAAAAAAATGGCTGCACTTTCCTTTTCAGGGAATTCTTAAATTTCAATAGTCCTATTCTAGTCTCTTATAAGACATGCATATATGTTCTAAAAGGTAATTTCCCTTACAGCACACTTTTTATGTCTTTATGTATGTTAATCTTGAACTTGGGGCCTAGCTATACTTTGTGACTATTTAAATTAATAACACACAATATGAGGTGGAGGGGGTACTAGATTTAGAACTTATAATTTCAGAAGTATAATGTATTCAATGAATGTTTTAAAAGCTGAATTATTGAACTTAGAAGTTTTGAATCATATCTAAAAGTAGAAAGTTTTTGTTTCTTAAATATGAGCAGGCGGAGAGGATGACAACTAGGGATCCACTGAAGAAAGAAATGGCGACGGACAAGAAAGAGGACACGAAAGCAGCGGCAGAGATGGAAAAGAGAGAGGTTAAAGAACACAATGCAGCTGCAGGACATGGTGTTCAACATCCCCATGTTGGTGGAGGAACTGGAACTGGCTCTACCTTTTAAAAAAATGAAGCTCTGAGTTTTCCCAAAGTTCCATTAATGTATTTGGCTTGCTTTTGTTTTTGTTTTGTGTATGGTCAGAAGGGTTACAATCCCGCTTGTATGTGGATGTTGGTGTTCGCTTTTATGATCGATGACACCAAATTATATAAATAATGTGCCCTTTTTGTGCTAACTATGGTGTTTTCCAACAAAGTTACATAACTTCCTTGCCAAGAGGTCATCTCTCGCGTATTTCTAGTTGATTTTGTTTTATGTGAGAAACTAAAAAAATGTTAAGTTTGATTTGAAATTTGAATTAAGTTTGACTTTGGTCATATTTTTTTTTGGTAAATGGATTTGAATTCGTGATTTGTCGGTTTTGGAGGATTTGTAGGAAAATATGGGATTCGGACGGATGTTCGGAATCGAAACAAATAAATTTTTAAAAGAAATTATTTTATAAAAATATAGAAGATTTTTGAAAATTTAATTATATGTGAAATCTCTGGTATCGTGGTTCCAGAGTTCGGTACAAGTTTTTTGGTAAGGAACGGAAGTCATTTGATAGGATGTTCGGAATCGAAACAAATGAATTTTTAAAAGAAATTATTTTATGAAAATATAGAAGATTTTTGAAAATTTAATTATATGTGAAATCTCTGGTATCGTGGTTTCAGAGTTCGGTACAAGTTTTTTGGTAAGGAACGGAAGTCATTTGATATGATTCGGCTCCGTAAATATAAAGTTTGATATTTTGGAAATTTTTATTGATTTGGGGTTAAATTCGTTGTTTATGATGTTATTTTAGTGATTTGATCGCACGAATTAGTTCGTAGGATATTTTTGAGGTTGTGCCCATATTTAGTTTGGAGCTCCGAGGGTTCGGGTGAATTTCGGGTAGGCGTCGAGATGTTTTACTCTTAAAAGAATCTGGTTTCGTATGATATTTTTGAGGTTGTGTCCATATTTAGTTTGGAGCCCCGAAGGTTCGGGTAAATTTCGGATATGCGTCAGAATATTTTACACTTAAAAAATTTAGTTTTTGACTGGTTGCTGATGTCTAGTGCGTTACCCTATGCGAACGCGTGGTAATCCACGCGAAGAGCAAAGGGAAGGGGGCATGGGAGTACTCTATGTGAATGAGACGCGTACGAATAGAAGAAATAGGGTATTGGGGGTACTGGGTAGTCTTAACCTTACGCGAACGCGACTTGAAGCTCGCGAACGCATAGGCCCAGTAAGTTAAGCCTACGCGAACGCGGCCAAGGTCTCGCGAACGCGGTGAACAAAACCTGCCTAGTTAATTTTTGTCAAAAATAAAATCTATTACGGAATTAAACCAAAATTTCATATGTTCTTCTTCCAAACTATCTTGGGCGATTTTTGAAAGACAACTTCACCATAAGTTCATAGGTATGTAATCTTAGATTCATTTTCTTTAATATTTATCAACACCTATTAGATTTTTAGGCCTAAATCATGATTTTAAGGATATAAAATTAGGGATTTGGGTAGAGTTAGGACTTTTTGATTAATAGGAATTTAGACCTCGTTTTGGAGTCGGATTTCGAAACTAATTACATATTTAGGTTCGTGGGTGAATGGGTAATCGGGTTTTGTTCCGAATCTCGTGTTTTGACCAAGCGGGCTCGGGGTTGATTTTTGGATTTTTGGAAAGAATGATAGAAAATCTATAATTTATCATTGGAATTGAATTATTTAGCGTTTATTGATGTTATCGAGTCAATTATGTCCAAATACAATTGATTTGGAGTCGAGTTCAAAAGGAAAATCAGTGATTGAGGCGTGATTTTGGTCGTGGAAGTTGAGGTAAGCGTTTGGCCTAACTTTAGCTTGAGGGAATAGGTGTTGTGTCTTATTTGCTATGTGTTTATTCCATGTTCAACGTATAGGTGAGGTGACGAGTACCTATATGTTGGTGTCAAGCATATCCGTGAGTCGGATATTATGAATTATGTGATTTTCATATTTATTGTGTTATGGATTAAATTTCACTTTGGTGGTTGTTCATTTGATGAAAATTCTTGGTTGTGAATACTGTTAAGTATTTGTTTCGGTTGAGGAATATTTTGTTAAGTTATGCACTTGAGTGAGATTGGTTATAGCTGTGTCCCTTGCCGAGACGGTGTTATTACTACTGTTGTTCCCTTGCCGGGATGATGTGATTTATTGTTATGGTTCATGTTGTTGATTCCTTCCTTGCCACACTTCTGTTATTGATATTGTTTGGGTGAGGAAGAGTGTAAAGCACGAAGGGTGATGTCGTGTATTGATTTCTGTGAGGAAGAGTGTAAAGCACGAAGGGTGATGCCGTGTATCGTTTATTGTGAGGATGAGAGTGTAAAAGCACGAAGGGTGATGTCGTGCCATGATATGATATTAAAAGCACGAAGGGTGATGCCGTGCCGTTTTTATTGATTATTGTGAGGACGAGAGTAAAAGCACGAAGGGTGATGTCGTGCACTTGTTTTGGTGAGGATGAGAGTAAAAGCACAAAGAGTGATGTCGTGCACTGTTTATTCTGTGTTGTTATTTTCTGTTGTTACCTTGATATTTAAACTGTTGTCTTATTCCGTTATGTCTGTTATTTGCTATCTCTTTTCCTCCAGCATGTTCCCCTTTTTCCCTTGTAATTAACACATTATTTTACAGTTATTATTCTTCCGATTATTGTTAAATTGCACAGGTAGTATTATTTGTCGTGTCCTAGCCTCGTCATTACTTCATCGAGGTTAGGCTCGACACTTACTCAGTACGTGGGGTCTGTTGTACTGATACTATACCTGCACACTTTTTATTGTGTAGATCCCGGTACAGGACCCTGTGGACACTAGAGCTAGGAGGCTTCCTTCAGTCCACCCAGAGACACCGAGGTAGTCCTGCAAGCATCCGCAGGCCTAGGCGTCCCTTCCATTTCTTCATTTCTGTTTTTAAGTTATTTCAGAAACAGATGTATTTACTTCTTTCAGACCTTTATATGTATTATTCGTAGCAAGTTCGTGACATTGTGACTCCAAAGATTTGGGTTTGGTTATTTTGAGAATTCGTAAAATCAGTGGATTGAATTATGTACTTTTAGTATATTTTTATTTTTATGCTTTTATTTATGAAAAGGTTGTGTTTCACTTGTTATCATTTAAATATAAAGGATTATAACAAATTTGAGTATTTACGTTGGCTTGCCTAGCGGGTTTAATGTTAGGCTCTATTACGGTCCCGACAGTGAGAATTTCGGGTCGTGACAAGTTGGTATCAGAGCATTAGGTTGCCTATGTCTCACAATTTACGGACAAGCTTGGTAGAGTCTGAGGGTGTCACGACCCCAAATCCTAACAGGCCATGATAGCGCCTATCGTGGAACTAGGCTAGCCACTATCACGTAACCACACATTTCTTTTTAATAGAAATTCTTAAAATCATTAATAATATTCAAACAAGTATAAAATTTCTCTAAGTCTTTGACGAAGCATAATATAGTCTAACAGTCTAAGCCATTTCCCAGAACTGGAGTCAACTGATCACGAGCATCTAAGAATAAGACTAATACTACTAATGTCATACTACAGAGTCTCGGAACAAATACTAAATACTAAATGAAGGAAGAGAAGGAGAGGCTGTGGACGCTGGACAGCTACCTCGAAATCCCAAAGCGGATGTCGTACGAACTCAGGTGACTACTGCTCAGAACCAGTACCTGAATTTGCACACAGAGGTGCAGGGAGTAATGATGAGTACGCCAACTCAGTAGTAATGAAAATAAATCAAGTCTAAAGAATAAGAACACACAGCACAAATACATCAATTCACAAATAGTAAAAACACAGAGTCTGAGTAAAGTATATATTTAATACATAAGCTTGAAAAACCAATTTCCATAAAATCCTTTGAACAAGTATATTTCCAAATGTTTCTCAGTAAAACTCCAAAAAATATCAGTATAGAAGATGTCACACCTCCTTTTTTCACCGGTAAGGGTGAATTAAGGGAGTTTTTCCAATTAAAGTGACAATAATCGAAATGAGATTATTTATTAATCAGAGTCGCCACCCGGATTTTTACGTTGTTCCGAGACACCATTTATTTATTTTAAAATCCCAAATCGAGGAAATTTTGACTCTGTTTTAAAGTCTACGAACCAGAAATCCGGGTAAGGAATTCTATTAACCCGGAGAAGGTGTTAGGCACTCCCGAATTCCGTGGTTCTAGTACGGTCGCTTAACTATTAATATTTGGCCTAATTATCTAATTAATTATGTGTTTTAAACCTATTGTGCATTTTTAAACCTCTAGACCATTAGTTATTTACGAAATTATTTTGAAACAAATCACGATGTTGTACACTTGTTATTTTGGTATACATTGCAAACCGCGTCACATGAAATGTACCCGCGATTTATGACATGTTTATTTCATTACTATTCGTAGTTATAGTCGGGTCACATGAAATGTACACCCAAATTTAAATTTACGTATCGTGATCATGCCACGGGAACCGTACCCATAATCACAATGATTATTATTAATCGCGCCTAAAACAAGCTACTATGATTCATAGATTATTTCCTAAAACTAGTGACTATTGTGGAGCAATGAGTTATGGAAAACAAAATTGGGTCAACTTGTAATCTCAAATCCATATAATTCATTAGTCTGCATCACGATCAAATCAGCGAATTCAACAATGGCTTTTTTACTTCAATCAAACCAAATAGTCCAAAGGAATCTATTATATGTCCAGCATACCAAATTAACATATTTTAGCCTAATCTATTAATCAAGTTTAGAAGCGCCCAAATAGACTTGCAAAAGAATTTCATGAACTATCAAGTTATCATGCAAAAACACACAAGCACTCCAGCCTATTTCCTTTATCTAAGTGCAACAGTAACAGAGAAACTCCAAGTAAACAAAGTAGTCCACAAAATATAGCAATGAAATACTATCTCAAACAATCAATAGAAAAACAGTAAAAGACTAACAAAATTAACTGATGCATAAAGTTAAGCTAAAATAGTAAGAAAAGAAGATAGAACGGACCTTTTGTAGCCAAAATTCCTTCTGAATTTTTATTCAAAAATAAGCCTTTGATTACAACCCGAAGCAAAATCTAAAAACAGACTCGAACCAAAAAATGAAAATCTGCTCATGTCTTCGACTGAAGCTCGAATAAGCAAAACTATCGACCGGAACCTCATTGACTCGACCTCAATCAGAGAAAAGGGACAGTGATTTCGCTCCATTTCCGTGGCTGTTTCCTAGTGTTTAAAGGGTACTTTTGAGTGGTGTTTCAGATAGTATTTTTTAGCTGTGACACAGTGATTTCGAGCAGAGGTTCAACTGCGTTTCGGACGGTTTCGAGAGAGATTTTGGGTGGTTTTCGGGGCTAAAAGCTGCTGGTTTTGGCTGGACTTTGGTGTAGAAAACAACGATGTCTAGTTGGCGGTTTATGGCTAGAGAAGAGGGACTAATTCGGGTTGGTTCAAGGTGTTTCTCAACTCGTTTTGGAGCTGAAACAGGGCGGCTTTGAAGGTCATTTTAGGACTGTTTCGCAGCTGGGCTTGGCTCATTTTATTAACTATTTTTTGCAGCTGCATCAACTGCGTTTTTTGGGCTGTTAGGAGATGATTTGGGGGTGAATAGGAGCTGATTTTTGGTAGATTTCATGGTTGATTTTCATGGCTTTTGGAGTTAAAGTTTGGGTTGTAATGGAGGGTCTTTGGCTGGACTTTCGATAAGAAAGAGGCTGCGTTTTTCCTTTGTCCCAGGGAAAGAAGCTCTCCGACCAAAATTTCTTTTCCTCTCGTGTTTCTATTTCGTTCCTCTCTCTCTCTCTTACTCTGTTCAGCCCCCGATTTTTCCTCTCTTCTTTGGAGGGGATCCCATTTGTGTGTGAGTTTCTCTTGGGAGGAAGGTCTATCTTCTTTTTTTTGTTGTGTTTTTAGGTTTCTATTAGATAGAGGAGGGGATTAAGGTTGAAATGTGGGGAATTTAGTTGGGTCTGGGATTTTAGACCTCTGAAATTGGGTCAATTTAAAACAATGACACATTTTATCCTTAAAAAATAGTTATCTTACTACTAATTATTTTTTTTTTATCAAAACGACATAATTAACATTTTAACTAATTAAATAAACTAATTGATTAAGCTAATGTATATTTTTTGTGACTTTTATATATTAATCTATTAATTAAAGGGTAATTAATTTCTAAAAATACGAATTAAACCTAAGATTACATAAAATGAAAAAATGTGACAATTTTTATGATTTTTCTACGATTTTAAAATATTAAACATGCATGAAATGCAACTAAACAAAGAAAAGTTCCTAAAATTCATTAAAAGTTATTTTTGATTATTTTTAGGAGTAATTTCCATGCGGGGCAAAAATTGGGTGTTCACAGTTGCCCCTCTTTGCTCGAGAACATTAAGGGTTTTCGGGCAAAGATAAAGTGAGCAACCATGAGCAATTTTCTACAGACTTCCAAATCCAAATCCCCATCCGAACATGCGCCTAAGTCCGACATCATCATACGAAGCTATTGACATCATCAAATCCCCATTTCGTGGTCGTTTTTCTCAAAAGTCAACTCTCCGGTCAACTCTTTCTATTTAAGCTTCAAAATAAAAAAATTTCTTTAAATTAAATTCTGAATCTTCCGAAAACTAAACTCGACCACACACGCTAGTCATAATACATATTACAAAGTTGCTCGAGACCTTATGTCTTCGAACGTGGCGTAAATTCTTAAAACGACAAGCCGGGTCGTTACATTCTTCACCTCTTAAACAAACGTTCGTCCTCGAACGTTCTAAGAATTATTCTGAGGTTATCAAATTAATGATTTTTACTTTTACACCTATACTCATGGTTGATTCTACGCTACCGTATTTGACATAATCCTGACAACATCATCTCATTTGAGATTATTTCTTTTATTCATATTTGTAAACTTTAAGATCAATTTCTTACACTCCAACATTTTCAAAAGGCCTAATTTTCACAACAACGCACGATTTTAGTCTCAACTGGCTATAGCAACTCGTGCCTACGCACACATGATAGTTTTGAAGTACTTCAAAATTTTCTGGGGTATTACATTCTCCCCCGCTTAGGGTCATTCACCCTCAACCACATAACATAACTTATCTCTTCTTTTGCACGTCTTAATCTCCCAAATTTTTCTAACTCCCAATTTTTTTCAGAAATTTCTGCAGAGTCTTGACTTTAGGTTAGGCCGGTCTCATCATTCACGCAATTTCCCCCTTGTAATTAGGACTATCCACCTGCCAGAGTAACACCAAAATAACTCCTAACAATACATCCACAATGTACATATCAATAACACCAATCTCAACATTACAAGCCCTGCATTATCACAATGATATCAGAATATGAAGCACATCATATGTATGCTCATCACCATATCTCTAGTCTTAAAAGTTGTTCATAATTAATTCCAGCATCATCAATTAATCTCATATTAACCACCACCTCATTTTGAATTTTCATAATACTGACAACAGAATGTGAGGCATGAAGATCTCATGATTACTTACTCGGATTAATGAGTCACATTTAACGCCACCTGGGCACTCATATCATAAGCTAAAACTCAATGTTTACAACACGAAAATGGCTGAATATGAACATAAAATATACAAGAATTATCAAATAAGCCTAACATGCATGACTCCCTTTTAATATTATCGCAGAAATTAAACTTCACAAAGAGAGAATTTAAACTCATAAATATCTAACCACAAAGGACCTCGTCCTTACATAACCTCCACAGTGGCTTGCAACCCGGTTTAAATATTTGACATTGTGCCAACTAAATTTTCAATTTCCTTTATTCTTCTCAATAAATTTTGTAAACATTTTTCATATCACATAAAGAACCCTCATACCGGTAGGGCATATAATTCATAAAAATTGGAATCAATTATTCCGAAACACATTAAACCCACTGTAGTGAATAATAAACATTACTTTTGGACTTGTAATCCTCAATGGTATACAAAATAAAATGGCAGACACAGACTGACATCTTCAAATATCCCAATAGGATAAACATATAAGTGGGTCACAAACTTACGAAGTTCGCCCACAAGCGGAGCATAATAGGAGGACTCACTTCAATATTCAGATCCGAATCCAACTAAGGAGAAATATTCTTTTTATAGCAAATCAGGACCGTACCTATAATGACACCATATGGTGCACGGGCCTCATCCAAATCATAGCGATTATATCAACGGTTCGGGTCTCCACCTCTTATGCACCCACTACCCGCCTGTCCTCCACCTCTAGCTGACTGAGCACGTGGAGTATTAACTGGAGTAAAGCTTGTAGCTTGAGTGTTCTGATGAAATCCACCCCTTCCAAGTCTGGTACAATCTCTCATGATATGCCTAATATCACCACACCTATAACAACCCATCTGAGCTCGCGGCTGCTCGTACTGAGTCTGTGTCGGATAATTGGAATAACCACTGTAAGAAACTCGTGTCGGTGGTGCACTATAAACTGGATCACCCCGAGTAATCTGATGTGCGGATTGAGCTGATCAACTACTAGAGCCTCCGCTATAATGGGTCCTAGCTGAAGAGTAAAATCCACTAAACTCTCCAAATCTTCGAGACCTTTTGGCCTCCTTAGACTCCTTTTTTGCGATCTCCGCTACTTGTTGAAATGGAGTATCAGTTTGCAATCCTCGAGCCATGCATATTCTAATATCATAATCGAGTCCCTCAATGAATCTGCGGACCTGCTCCTTGACGGTAGGAACCAAATATAGGTGCACAACGAGCTAACTCATAAATATGACAATTTGTAACACTTGCACATCTCAACCCTACACAACATACTGCATATACCATGCTACCCTATGATAAATATGAAAACTTCATGATCCCTTCCGAGCCGCAAACAACTACGCAACCAACTAGTCAAGAACCTTACATTTGATCCCATCTAGAGGAAAAATCACTATACGCCACTTTCTCCTCATGCTAGAAGAAAATACACATCTCTAACCATGTCAGAAACCATCAAGAACTCTTCGAATCCCATATGTACAACACCAACCCGTCAGGACTGAATCCTTCTAACTCAACCAAGCTACACATGCCACCAAGTCCCAAGTGAATTGCTAAGAAACACCTGTAACAACTCATTACCTCATAAACACCCAAAGAACTAATCATATCCCTTATCATTCCGATCTGACATGCTACCAAGCTGTCATATTTATTCAAGTTCTTTATGACTTACCTTCAAATTGATGCTTCTTCTTGCCCTAATACCGCAGTTCTCAATCCAGACTCACCATACGAAACCCAAGCATAAAGCCATACCATCTAATGCTCATAAGCCGCTGAATACTCTCTCAAATATCCCCAAATCACCACATTAAACAAATACTTACCCTGAAGAGAATTCCTGTGAATCTAAAACCATTACCTTCACCTTCCTGATACTGGTATGTAGAATCCATGATAATGTAAAAATTCCATAAGTCTTGACCCTCTCCACGTGAATCTCAGTTCTAGCCAAAATACACACCTCGAAGATTCCCAATTGCTATATATGACCTTGAATCCATCAACACCTTTCTCGAGAGTCATCCATTCTACGCAAATCTCAATTACACTGATCAAGCAGATAGAACGACCTGACCCCGTTGCAAACCACATACTAGGAAAGTAATCCACACATTTGAAGCAATGAGCAACTCATACACTGCACACACTACACTTTTTTTTTACAATTACAATTACAACTCAATCATTCAATAAAGTCCATTTACACGAAGAGTACATTACAACCGATATTGAAGAATTTCCATTACTCGAGTCATTCCCGGATTCCGCATATGCAGGTCATAACTGATTCACCAATATACCTCAAACCGCAACCAATACAACACATAATCGTGCAATCAACTTACCATTAATAGACTCCCCCACTTGTCTCAAAGCCAAAGAGCAAGATAATTAATAACTCACGATACCCATACGCTATCACTGCCACCATACTGTGGTGAGATTCAACTAAATCCTTCATAAGCTCATATAACACCCACTACCTAATGTCTCAAATCATATGCAAACCTAGCATTCACCACTATAGTATTCATGCCAACTTCCACAAGCGATCTAAACTCAAATTGCAACATATATCAATTAGTGATAAAGAGTACTTGCTATAAAACCACCTAAGGATAACACAACCTTAGTACACCCCGCGAGAGATAACCCATCCTGCTTAACCTCAAACTGGTATCATCTTTATACCCCTCAAAAATTCATAGCTATTACTCAATCACTCTACCATCTTGTATTAAACACAACCAATGCCTATCCTCGGGGCATCAAGATACACGGTATAAAAACCTGAGGCTGATGGAGGAACTAACACCGGAGTGTGGTCAAGGAAATCTTGAGCTTCTAGAACCTCTGCCCACACTTGTGTGACCACATGGATACCCTCTATGGACACCATGTGTCCCAAGAATGCTACGGAACTGAGCCAAAACTCACACTTAGAGAACTTTGCATAGAGCTTCTCCTCCCTGAATCCTTATAATACCATCCTCAATTGCTAAGTATGCTACCTCTATCTACGAGAGTATGCCATGATGCCGTCAATGAATACAATAGCAAAGAAGTGCCAACACTGCTGAAACACACCGTTAATCGAATACATGAACACTGTTGGGGCATAGATGCCCAATGGACACCACCAGAAACTCAGTATATAACAGGAAAATCCACTTCACTCCACAACTAAGCTACACGAGAGGTCCTTCAATACACTCACAACTCGAGGTCATATTCTAACTTAAGACAGAAGTCAAATACTCAATGGTTCTTGCTACATCTCCCACCAATTCAATTTGTCACACTCAAACAACCTGAACACATCTAACCATCATATCACACTCACCATGAAGTCATCTAGTCACCAAATCCCATCAATAAGAACACAAACGGACATATAAGTCCCCAAATGCACGTGCTCACACAAACAAAATCTTAGCACTCCAGCTACAGATAAAAATCCGGCCTCAAGTCCTCTAGACTGGCCCATTATCAACATGCTAAAAAAAGTCACATCTTATCCATGGAAGTCACAAGTCGTCGATGCACAATTGATACCAAGCGCTAGTGTGTGCATTCGAATACGTGAAAGTAATTCAAAGAGTTACGCTTTTGGCTGAATGAAAATGGATTCACATGACAAGAATTCAAGAATGTGACCTAAGGGTTTTGTAGCCTCTTGAAGATAAGTACTGTGAACAACTAATTTTTGACCACACCCAAATTCTATACTATTTTGGTGTACATATTTCTTTTAGGTCTAATCTTAATACTTTAAATTTTTATCTTACTCTTAATAGGTTTTATTTAAGAAAATAAAAAAAAAATTACAAATAATATTCACAATCTTAGAATATAAGATTTGTTCCTATGTTTAAATAGAAGACACATATATATATATATAAACTTGGTTTCTTCTAATTTAAATGTAAGTTATAGTAATATTTTTGTTAGTATAATTTAAACTATAGTGTAAACTATATATATATATATGTATGTATGTATGTATATATATACATATGTATGTATGTATATATTTTACTTTCATTTTATTTAATAAAAAGGGTAAGTAAAAAGTTAAATAAAAAAGAAGACGAAGAGGAGAAAAGCTAAAAAAAAACTAACAAAAAGCAAAAGACAACAAAATTAAACGGGTAAAATCTTGAAAGATACCAAAGTAAAGTATTATCTTTACTAATTACCCAACTCATCCCCATCTCCTAACTTCCCATTTTTTTGGCTAAACTCCCCACTACTTCACGTCCCAACCCCCCATTTTCCCACTTCCACATTCACACTCCCACATTCCCACCTCCTGTGATCAACACACACGTTATAGAGCTAGGATTTGAATATAAATAAGACACTTGAAGGATAAAAGGGGGGAGATAACAAGAGAGGCTGGAAAAAAGGGACTCCTCTTTCTGCAAAAAATAGCAGCAGCCCTAAACCTCATCTTGAGAACAACACCAAGAGCCTCCTTCACCAAAAACTAGCTTCCTCGCCCCATTTCGTCGCCAACAGTCCGGTGACAGCCATGGTCGAGCAACATCGACAAACCACCATTGAAACCACTCCAAAAATCTGCTGATAAACATCACAAAATCCTTTGTCGAACAAGATCCGTTTGACCTTTTGTCGAGGCTCCGTCACCGATTCGAAGTCTCAGTCAGTTGCCCGTTGAGTGTCGCTATTTCTGTTGGTTTTCACTTCTTTGTACGCAACACAAAGATTACAGATCCAATAATAAAAGGTCCATTTGTTTTTATTGCTTTTATATTAGTTAATTTCATGCGCTTGAAAGTTTTATGACTGTGACATTATTCCATTGCCTAGTTCTCCAACTTGCTTGTTTTGTTCACTGTTGTTGAAATCATGGAGATTTTGTACATGTTTTTTTTTTCTTTTCTAATAAAAAAATCATAGTTATAAAGTTATGTGGTTTGTCAGATAAAGTTAAGAAAGTTTGTTAAATGTTTAAACATATCCCTGTTAGTGTCTTGACAAGATTTATTCACAAGCATGGCATGGTTATCGAATCAATGCATTTACTTGTTAGATAAGAAGTGAAAATTTAATTTTAATGTGCAAACGGTAATTATATTGTATGAATGGTTATTTTATGATTTCAAATAGCTGCATCTTACACCCGTCCACAATAATTTTCATAATTCATGGCCTCACAATAATCTCAACCTTAAGAAAAACAATTAATTTATGAACATCATAGAAAGGCCTTTAGGCGCGTTTTGAAATTATCATCGTGATTATATACACGTACGCGTGACATAATTATGATTTTTCCAAAATAAATCGAAGTATACGTTCGCACGACTTTAAAAAGTAATTTTCCTAATTAATAAAGCGTGACTAATTATGTACACGTTCGCGTGACATGGCGTAAGCGTCGATTTCCAAATAAAACCAAGGTACACGTTCGCGTGACTTTGGCCAAATAATTTTAATATTAATTAAGGGCTATTAATTATGTACACGTACGCGTGACATGGTTTTAGCGCACTAAATAAAATGAGTGCACGTACGCGTGACTCGTTTCAAGATAATTCCATAATCACAGAAAATCGAGTAATTAAAAGTGGTAAAAGGTAAAATGTACATAGGTTCTAAAATGAGTAATTAAATAATTAATAATCCAAGTGTGGATTGTAAAGCGATCGTGCTAAAACCACGGAATCCGGGAATGCCTAACACCTTCTCTCGGATTAACAGAATTCCTTACCCGGTCTTCTGGTCCGCAGACTTAAAACGGAGTCAATCTTCCTCGATTTGGAATTTAATATAACCGGTGACTTGGGACACCATAAAATTATCCCAAGTGGCGACTCTTAATAAAATAAATAATTCCATTTCGATTATGTCACTTAAATTGGAAAAACTCCCCTATCCCTTTCGGGAAAAAAAGAGGTGTGACAAGTACAAATGTCTCCGTACCGATCCGCAAGACTCTACTAAACTTGCTCATGACCGTTGAGTCCTATGTAACCTAGTGCTCTGATACCAACTTGTCACGACCCCAACTCCTAACAGGCCGTGATGGCGCCTATCGCGGAACTAGGCTAGCCACTATCACTTAACCACACATTTCTTTTAATAGAAATTCTCAAAATCATTAATAATATTCAAGCAAGTATAAAATTTCTCTAAGTCTTTAACGAAGCATAATATAGTTTAACAGTCTAAGCCATTTCCCAACACTGGAGTCAATTGATCACGAGCATATAAGAATAAGAATAACACGTGCTTCCTCATCTACCAATCAGCAGCCCGATCCTCCAGTTGCAGCTCCTACGAGGGGCCAAGGACGAGGTCGTGCTATAGGCCGAGGCAGGGGCAGGGCTCATCCTAGAGCAGCAACCCCAATGGAGGATCCTCAGGTAGAGCTTTCCGATGAGGTTCCTGCTCAGACAGTTTTGGTTGGACCAGCTCAGGTCCCTGAGGGGTTCATTGCCACCCCGGTACTTCAGGACGCTCTGTTCCGTTTAGTGGGCCTTATGGAGAGCGTGGCTTAGGCAGGTTTACTTCCTACAACACCATCCATCTCTCAGGATGGGGTAGGGGCCTAGAATCCTGCCACCCGCACACCAGAGCAGTTAGCTTCTCAATTCCGAACTCCAGCACCTCAGCCAGCTGGAGTAGTTCCGCCAGTTGTTGCAGCTCAGGCTGTTGACGGAGTAGCCATGTCCGATGATGCCTTATGGAGATTGGATCGGTTCACCAAGTTTTTTCCTACTACTTTCAGTGGTTCACCATCAGAGGATCCCCAAGATAACTTAGACAGTTGCTATGAGGTTCTTCGGAACATGGGGATCGTGGAGACCAATGGGGTCGATTTTGCTACGTTCCGCCAAGACTTGGTGGAGGGATTATTGCTTGACCAGAGCAACTCGATCTTCACCTTTGTCTTGGTATCAGTTCTCCGAGTTGTTCTTGGAGAAGTTTCTACCAGTTACCCAGAGAAAGGATCTCTGGAGACAGTTTGAGCGTCTCCAGCAAGGCTCTATGACAGTTACACAATACGAGACTAGGTTCATCACTTTGGCCCGACATGCTATCATGATACTCCCCACTGGACGAGAGAGGGTGAGGAGGTTTATTGATGGGCTACCTCAGCCGATTAGACTACAGATGGCCAGAGAGACAGGTACTGATATTTCATTTCAAGAGGCGGCCAATGTGGCCAGACGGATTGAGATAGTCTTATTACAAGGCAGTGGTTAGGGGTCTGACAAGAGGCCTCATCATTTTGGCCGATTCAGTGGTGCCTCATCTGTAGGCAGAGATTCTTTTGGCAGAGGTCACCCTCCCAAACCATTCCAGTCAGCACTTCAAGTATCCCGCAGTGCACCACGAGCTCCTATCAGTGCACCGCCGCTCCAGAGCTTTCGGGGTGGTTATTCTGTTTGACAGGGATAGTTTCAGGGCCAGCAGTCTTAGCAGCAGAGGTCTTGTTACTCTTGTGGTGGTCCAGGGCATATTGCTTGGTTTTTTCCCCAAGCTTCGAGTGGTTCCCAGCATCAGGGTTCCCATGCTATGATTCCCTCACCAGGTGCTCCACCACCCCCTCAGCCAGCTAGGGGTGGAGTTCGAGGTGCCATAGGTAGAGGCCAGACAGTTAGAGGTGGAGGATAGGCCATGAGAGGTATGGGTCAGCCCGCAATAGGTCGACCCGGGGATGTTCAGATTGGTGGGGCTTAGCCCAGATGCTATGCTATTCCTTCCAGACCTGAGGTTGAGGCCTCCAATGCAGTCATTACAGGTATGGTTTCAGTTTGCAGCAAGGATGCTTCGGTTTTGTTTGATCCGGGGTGTCATTTTCCTATGTGTCCTCATATTTTTCTCCTTATCTGATTATGCCTCGTGATTCCCTGAGTACTCATGTATATGTATCTACACCGGTGGGTGATTCTATTGTGGTAGATCGAGTCTGCCATTTATGTATAATGGTTATTTGCGGTCTTGAGACCCGTGTAGAAATTTTACTCATCGATATGGTTGATTTCGATGTCATTTTGGGGATGGATTGGATATCTCCCTATCATGCTATTCTGAATTGTCATGCCAAGACTGTGTCCTTGGCCTTACCGAGAGTACCCCGATTGGAGTGGAGGGGGACCCCTGGTCATTCTTCCAGCAGTGTTATCTCGTATATGAAGGCTCGACGTATGGTTGAGAAGGGATTCTTGGCCTATTTGGCTTATGTTCATGATTCTAGTGCTGAGGTTCCTCCTATGGAGTCTGTGCCCATTTTTCGTGAGTTTCCAGAGGTGTTTCTTTCTAACCTGCCGGAAATGCCACCCGATAGGGATATTGGCTTTTGTATTGATTTGGCTCCGGGCACTCAGCCCATTTCTACCCCGCCATATCGTATGGCCCTGCTAGAGCTAAAATGGACTTGCTTGGTAAAGGCTTTATTAGGCCTAGTGTTTCTCCTTGGGGTGCGCCAGTGTTGTTTGTTAAGAAGAAAGATGGTACGATGAGGATGTGCATTGACTACCGGCAATTGAACAAGGTTACGATCAAGAATAAGTATCCTTTGCCGAGGATTGATGATTTATTCGACCAGCTTCATGGCGCCATAATGTTTTAAAATATTGACTTGAGATCTGGATACCATCAGTTGAAGATTAGGGCGCCCGATGTCCCTAAGACAGCCTCCCGCACTCGGTATGGGCACTATGAGTTCTTGGTGATGTCATTTGGGTTGACAAATGCCCCAGCTGCTTTTATGGATTTGATAAACCGAGTGTTCAGGCCCTACTTGATTCATTTGTGATTGTTTTCATTGATGATATTTTGATTTACTCCCGCATCCGAGAGGAGCATGAGGAGCACCTTCGAGTCGTCCTCCAGACTCTGAAGGATAGTCAGTTGTATGCCAAATATTTTCGAAGTGTGAGTTCTAGTTCAGTTCGGTTGCGTTTCTAGGCCATGTTGTGTCATCAAAGGGTATTCAGGTGGATCCCAAGAAGATTTCAACAGTCAGATATTGGCCTAGACTCACCTCAGCTACAGAGATTCGGAGGTTCTTGGGCTTAGCAGGTTACTATCGTCGGTTTGTGGAGGGCTTTTCATCTGTTGCAGCCCCGATGACCAGGCTGACTCAGAAGGGTGCCTAGTTCAGGTGGTCAGATGAGTGTGAGGCGAGCTTTCAGAAGCTCAAGACAGCCTTGACCACGACACCGATGTTGGTTTTTCCCACAGGTTCAGGGCCATGTACCGTGTATTGTGATGCTTCACGGGTTGGACTTGGTGCAGTGTTGATGCAGGATAGCAAGGTTATAGCTTATGCTTCTCGTTAGTTAAAGATCCATGAGAAGAACTATCCAATTCATGATTTAGAGTTAGCAACCATTGTCCATGCGCTGATGATTTGGAGGCATTATCTGTATGGTGTGTCATGTGAGGTGTTCACAGATCATAAGAGTTTGCAATATCTGTTCAAGCAGAAAGAGTTGACTATGAGGCAGAGAAGATGGTTGGAGCTGTTGAAAGACTATGACATTACCATCTTATATCATCCGAGGAAGGGCAATGTGGTGGCCGATGCTTTGAGCCGAAAGTCGGTCAGCATTGGTAGTCTTGCTTATATTCCGGTCGGGGAGTGACCATTTGCTTTAGATGTTTAGGCTTTAGCCAATCCGTTCATGAGATTGGATGTTTCTGAGACTAGAAGTGTTTTGGCTTATACTATGGCCCGTTCTTCATTATTTGATCGTAATCGGGACCGACAGTATGATGATCGTCATTTATGTGCCCTTAGGGATACGGTTCGGCACGGAGGTGCCAAACAGGTTACAGTTGATGATGATGGAGTCTTGAGGATGCAGGTCCATATTTGTGTGCCTGATGTTGATGGACTTCGTGAGTTGATATTGTATGAGGCCCATAGTTCCCGGTATTCCATTCATCCGGGCGCCGCAAAGATATACCAGGATTTGCGGTAGCATTATTGGTGGCAGAGCATGAAGAAAGATATTGTGGCATATGTAGCACAGTGCTTGAACTGTTAGCAGGTTAAGTACGAGTACTAGAGACCCGGTGGTTTGATGCAGTAGCTTGAGATTCCCGAGCGGAAGTGGGAGCGTATCACCATGGATTTCGTAGTTGGACTCCCACGGACTCAGAGGATGTTCGATGCAGTATGGGTCATTGTGGATAGGCTGATCAAGTCAGCACACTTCTTTCCTGTATCAGTTTCGTATTCTTTGGAGAGATTGGCAATGATCTACATCAGGGAGATTGTTCTCCTGCATGGTGTGCCCGTGTCCATTATTTCTGACCGAGGTACTCAGTTTACCTCCCATTTCTGGAGAGTATTTCAGCGTGAGTTGGTCACGCGGGTTGAGTTGAGCACATCATTTCATCCTCAGAGGGACGGACATCCGAGCGTACTATTCATATCTTGGAGGATATGTTGCAAGCATGTGTCATTGACTTTGGAGGTTCATGGGACCCGTTTTTGCCTTTAGCCGAGTTTGCCTACAACAACAGCTATCAGTCGAGCATTTAGATGGCTCCTTATGAGGCGTTGTATGGTAGGTGGTGTCGGTCGCCAGTTGGGTGGTTCGAGCCGGGAGAGGCTAGGTTGTTGGGTTCGGAGTTAGTACAGGATTCCTTGGATAAGGTGAAGATCATTCAGGATAGACTTCGTACAACTCAGTCCAGGAAGAAGAGTTATGTATACCGCAGAGTTCGTGATTTGGCATTCGTGGTAGGAGACCGGGTATTGCTTCGTGTGTCTCCCATGAAGGGCGTGATGAGGTTCGGAAAGAAGGGTAAGTTGAGCCCTAGGTACATTGGTCCCTTTGATATTCTTGAGAAAGTAGGAGAGGTGGCCTACAGGCTTGCTTTACCACCGAATTTATCAGCCGCGCATCCGGTGTTCCATGTATCTATTCTTCGGAAGTATCTTGCCAATCCATCTCTTGTGCTAGACTTCAGCAGTGTCCAGTTGGACAAGGATTTGACTTATGAGGAAGAGCCGGTAGCCATATTAGCCCGGCAGGTTCGTCAGTTGAGATCGAAGAGTTATCCTTCATTTCGTGTTTAGTGGAGAGGTCAGCCTATCGAGGCAGCTACCTGGGAGTCCGAGTCCGATATGCGGAGCCGATATCCCCATCTTTTCCCCGATTCAGGTACCTTTCTATGTCCGTTCGAGGACAAACGTTTGTTTTAGAGGTGGAGATTGTGATGATCCAGAAGGTCATCCCGTGTATTTCTAGTTAATTCTGTGTTCTGAGGTCATGAAAACTTTCTTCTATCTCACCTCGATTTGCGTGCGCACCCCAGGCGTGTAGCCGGGAAGCCTTTATGTGAAAAACTGAGAAAAATGATAAGTTTGATTTGAAATTTGAATTAAGTTGACTTTGGTCAGCATTTTTTTTAAACAGACCCGGACCCGTGATTTGACGGTCTCGGAGGGTCCGTTGGAAAATATGGGACTTGGGGCATATGCCCGGAATCGCATTCCGAGGTCCCAAGCCCGAGAAATGAATTTTTGAAAGAAATTATTTTCTTAAAATATAAAGGATTTTTGAAAGTTTAATTATATGTGAAATTCTTGGTATCGGGCCCGTATTGTGGTTCTGGAGCCCAGTACATTTTTGATATAATATTTATGACATGTCTGTAAAGTTTGGTAAGGAACGAAAGTCATTTGACGTGATTCGGACCCGTAAATGCAAAGTTTGATGTTTTAAAAGTTTTGGAAATTTTCATTGATTTTGGGAGTTAAATTCGTTGTTTATGATGTTATTTTGGTGATTTTATCACACGAATAAGTTTTTAGGATGCTTTTGAGGTTGTGTGCATATTTGGTTTGGACTTTGGATCCCCGAGGGATCGGGTAAGTTTCGGGTAGGCGTCGGGGTGTTTTACACATAGAAAAATCTAGTTTTTGGCTGGTTGCTGGTGTCTGGTGCGTTACCCTATCCGAACGCGTGGTAACCCACGCGAACGCGAAGAGCAAAGGGAAAGGGGCCTGGGATTACTCTATGTGAACGCGTAGGGTGAAACGCGAACGCGGAGCACTGGGCAGTGACTCTACGCGAACGCGTCCCCAGGATCGCGAACGCATAGAAGAAATAGGGGGCTGGGGTACTGGGTAGTCTTAACCTTACGCGAACGCGTCCTGAAGCTCACGAACGCATAGTCCAAGTAAGTTAATCCTACACGAACGCGACCAAGGGCTCGCGAACGCGATGAACAAAACCTACCCAGTTAATTTTTGTCAAAAACAGAGTCTATTACGGGATTAAACCAAAATTTCATATCTTCTTCTTCCAAACTCCATCTTGGGCGATTTTTGAAAGACAACTTAGCCATGAATTTATAGGTATGTAATCTTAGACTCATTGTCTTCAATATTTATCAACACCCATTAGATTTCTAGGCCTAAATCATGATTTTAAGGGTAGAAAATTAGGGAATTGGGTAGAGCTAGGGCTTTTTGATTAATTGGAACTTAGACCTCGTTTTGGGGTCGGATTCAAAACTATTTACATATTCGGACTCGTGGGTGAATGGGTGATCGCGTTTTGGTCCGAACCTCGTGTTTTGACCAAGCGAGCCCGAGGTCAATTTTTGGATTTTTGGGAAGAATGATAGGAAATCTATAATTTAGCATTGGAATTGAATTATTTAGCGTTTATTGATGTTATTGAGTCAATTATGTCTAGATACAATTGATTTGGAGTCGAGTTCAAAAGGAAAATCGGTGATTGAGGCGTGATTTTTGTCGTGGAAGTTGAGGTAAGTGTTTGACCTAACTTTAGCTTGAGGGAATAAGTGTTGTGTCTTATTTGCTATGTGTTTATTCCATGTTCAACGTATAGGTGAGGTGACGAGTACATATATGCTGGTGTCAAGCATGCCCGTGAGTCGGATATTATGAATTATGTGATTTTCATTGATATTTACCGTGTTATGGATTAAATTTCACTTTGGTGGTTGTTCATTTGATGGAAATTCTTTGTTGTGAATACTGTTGAGTATTTGTTTCGGTTGAGGAATATTTGTTAAGTTATGTACTTGAGTGAGATTGGTTATAGCTGTGTCCCTTGCCGAGACGACGTTATTTCTACTGTTGTTCCCTTGCCGGGATGATGTGATTTATTGTTATGGTTCATGTTGTTTATTCCTTCCTTGCCAAACTTCTGTTATTGATATTGTTTGGGTCAGGAAGAGTGTAAAGCACGAAGGGTGATGCCGTGTATTGATTTCTTTGAGGAAGAGTGTAAAGCACTAATGGTGATGCTGTGTATTGTTTATTGTGAGGATGAGAGTGTAAAAGCACGAAGGGTGATGCCGTGTATTGATTTCTTTGAGGAAGAGTGTAAAGCACTAATGGTGATGCTGTGTATTGTTTATTGTGAGGATGAGAGTGTAAAAGCACGAAGGGTGATGTCGTGCCATGATATGATATTAAAAGAACGAAGGGTGATGCCGTGCTATTTTTATTGATTATTGTGAGGACGAGAGTAAAAGCACGAAGGGTGATGCCGTACACTTGTTTTGGTGAGGATGAGAGTAAAAGCACAAAGGGTGATGCCGTGCACTGTTTACTCTGTGTTGTTATTTTCTGTTGTTACCTTGATATTTAAACTATTGCCTTATTCCGCTATGTGTGTAATTTGCTATCTCTTTTCCCCCAGCATGTTCTCCTTTTCCCCTTATACTTAATTGATTATTTGCAGTTATTATTCTTCCGATTATTGTTAAATTGCACAGGTTGTATTATTTGTCGTGTCCTAGCCTCATCACTACTTCGCCGAGGTTAGGCTCGACACTTACTCAGTACATGAGGTCGGTTGTACTGATACTACACCTGCACACTTTTTGTTGTGCAGATCCCGGTACAGGACCCTGTGGACACTAGAGCTAGGAGGGTTCCTTCAGTCCACCCGGAGACACCGAAGTAGTCCTGCAGGCGTCCGCAGGACTTGGCGTCCCCTTCCACTTCTTCATTTCTGTTTTAAGTTATTCCAGAAACAGATGTATTTACTTCTTTCAGACCTTTATATGTATTATTCGTAGCCAATCTGTGACATTGTGACTCCAAAGATCTAGGTTTGGTTATTTTGAGAATTCGTAAAATCAATTGATTGAGTTATGTACTTTTAGTATGTTTTCATTTTTATGCTTTTATTTATGAAAAGGTTGTGTTTCACTTGTTCTCATTTAAATATAAAGGATTATAACAAATTTGAGTATTTACGTTGGCTTGCCTAGCGGGTTCAACGTTAGGCACCATCACGGTCCCGACGATGAAAATTTCGGGTCATGACACATGTATAGAAATCATACGACTATCATGCAACTTTACTTTCCCACACAAAAAGCATAAAAAATTTATCAACCCTCACCAAAATCATTAGTGGCCGAAAAACAAATTTTTTGGTAGAATTATTTATTTTACGTGTTTTATTTTTTATTTTTAATCTAGTAAATAATTATCTAATTAAATAGGAGACATATGAGCATAGTTTTAGCCGTTTACAAAAAAATAGCGGATAACATATATATATATATATATATACTAGTTTCTCGACACGTGCATTGCACGTGTATGTCGAGTTATGTATTGTAACAACCCGACCGGTCGTTTTGAGAGTTTAAGCTCTGTTCGGTGGTATAAGACCGTAATCAGCTCCTCATTATGTATATGGACCTGTGTGCACGGTTAGATTCCGTTTCCGGATAATCCGGAGTCGAATTGGGAGAGAATTTTCAAATTTTGAAGCTTAAATGAAGAAAGTTGACCGGAGGTTTGACTTTTAAGTAAACGACCTCGGAATGAGTTTTGGTTAACGCCAACAACTTAGTATGATAATTTTGGACTTAGGCGTGCGTCCGGAATTGGATTTGGAGGTCCGTAGGGTGATTTGAGGCATTTTGGCGAAAGTTAGAATTTCGACGATTTCGGCCGATAGGTGGAATTTTGATATCGGATTCGGAATGGAATTTTGAGAGCGACAACAGGTCCGGAATGTCATTTGTGACCTGTGTGCAAAATTTGAGGTCATTCGGATAAGTTTAGACGTGTTTCGGCGTCGAATATGAATTCTTGAAAATTCCTAAGTTCTTAGGCTTGAATCCGAGGTTGATTCGGTGTTTTGGTATTGTTTTGGGTTTTATGAAGGTTCGATTAAGTTCGGGTAGTGATATATGACTTGTGGGAATTGTTGGTTGAGGTCTCGAGGGGCTCGGGGGAGTTTCAGATAGGTATGGGTTGTGTTGCGCTCGTTTTTGATGTTTCAGCGTCGTTTCTTCAAGCATAATTGGTACCAAATTAATCAAATTAGCTCCAATTTCTTTTTTTATTGAAGTATTAGATCCATATCGTAATTACGGAGCTATAGCAAAAAGAATCGTCAAATTTGGACATCGTATGAGGAAGTTATGCTCATTTTAGTGTCGGAGAAGAGAGCTGGTGCTGGTGTTTCGCAGGTGCGAAAGTGGGTCCGCACCCGCGGAGCCGCAGGTGCGTAAAATGGTCTGCAGGTGCGGAATTTACAGCTGGAAACCCGCAGGTGCGAATATTTTGGTCGCAGGTGCGAAAATCGCTGAGTATAGAATACCAGACCGCGTCATTTTAGTATTTTGATCATATCTTGAGTTCTAGAGCTCCGATTGAGGTGATTTTTGCGGCGTTCTTCTCGTATTTTCATCGGGGTCAGTATCTAAGTATTATTTTTGTATTTTAATATGATTACAGAAGCTTATGTTTGAATTAATCCATGTTTTGATTGGAGAATTGGGGGTTTCACCATTTTAACATATGTTGACTTCTAGAACTCGGTTTTGGGCGATTCTTTGAAGGTTTTTCACACAATTCGGATGGGTAATTGTTCTTCCATTGGAATTTAATATATTTCATGAATTATTTCTTATTTGTATCATTTAATTTATGTTTTGGGTTGAAGAAACTTGGGTTTTTGAAAGAAAATTTTTAAATTGAAAATTCATGATTTGAATGACCAAATGACATCGGATTTGGATAAATTTAGTATGGCTGAACTCGTATCAGAATGTGTAATCGGAATTCGTAAAAAATTTTGGGTTCCGAGGTGCGGGCCTGGGGGTCAACTTTTGGGTCGATTTTTATAAATTGGCAAAGATTGAAACTTTATTATTCGGAATCATTCCTTATACGTTTTATGAGCATTTTGAAGTTGTTTTAGTTTATTTGATCCATCCGGAGGTCTTTCCGCCCGAGAAGTCTATCTTTGAGTACCCGGTTGTCGTCCTTGAGGTAAGTATCTTGCCTAACCTTGTGTGAGGGAACTACCCCTTAGGATTTGAGTCTTCTATGTTGATTGTAGCCCGAGTACGCGAGGTGACGAGTGCGTACTCGGACTTATTTGAAAATATGTTGGCCTTTTAGGATTTATTAGGTTCCTATATTTCCTGCGCATAAAGTGGTAACTGTTATGGTTGAGTTCCCGGTTAATAGTTTCATCTTCTCCTGTTTGAATTGGATTTTCTTGCTTTCGATTTCCCTCTTGCTGATTATTCGATCTTGATTGACTTATCTGAATATCTCCCTTCCTTACTGTATACTATATTTTCTTCACAAGCTGCCTAATTGATTAGAATTAGTATCATCTAGGTATATAATTGTTACCAGGAATTGGAATATATATGATTGGTATCAAGCATGCCCTTGAGTCATACATGACGATTACATGATTTGCCTTAAATATTACTCAGGTATAGTTGACCATCACCCATATTAGCAGTATTTCCTTAGGTGATTCCTATTATTGCACACCTATGATAGCTTAGTTCATTCCGTGAAGTAAATTATTAGGCGAGATTGGTTATAGCTGATTCCCTTGCCGGGATAATTGGTTCCTTATCTATTGACTTAAATATTGTGAATCGTTGCTATATTTGTTATGTTTTTCCCTCATTACATTATTTCTTTGTGCTTGGTTTTCCCTTCAGTGGATACTTCCTATGAGTGAGTTTTGCCACTATTATGGTTTAAGTTCTCGTGTTGAACTGCTCGTCGTACCTTGCATTTTTCCTTGTTGTTTGCTGCTGTGCTCGTTGTGGCTTATGCAACGTTTGTGCTGTGCTTTGGTTGTTTCCCTCTGTTGTGCTGCATCGCATATTTAAATTGGGACTACGGACTGAGATCAGGGAGCTTTCCCCTGTATTGCATTGCATATTTAAATTGGGACTACATACTGAGATTCGGGAGCTTTCCCCCTGTACTGCATCGCATATTTAAATTGGGACTACAGACTGAGATCCGGGAGCTTTCCCCCTGTACTGCATCGCATATTTAAATTGGGACTACGGACTGAGATCTGGGAGCTTTCCTCATGTACCACATCACATATTTAAATTGGGACTACGGACTGAGATCCGGGAGCTTTCCCCATGTACTGCATTGCATGACAAATATCTGAGTTTCGGACAGAGTTCCGGTGGGTTATCATTGAGGAGATTTGGATTGAAAAGTATACATATATACACATATACATATATCGAAATGTATAGCTGAAAGGCAATTATCTCCAAGAAAAGTTATGTCCGAAGGACTTCTATTTTGAAAGTATATTTGAAAGTATTTGTCTTGCACGAGAATGATATTTGAATGAGCAATATTTAGGAAAGTATATTTGAACAAATGATATTTGAAAAAGCAGTATTTGAGAAAGTATATTTGAACATCACGTATTTTGAAGGAACTATGCTTTAAGGATTCCTCTTTATAAAGATACAAATATACATTCAAAAAAAATTTGTTCAAGGAAGATTTCTCTTCCCTATTTTCAAAACAATTATAACCTTAAGGTTTTCAATATAAAATCACGATTTAAAGGTTTTCACTCAAACTTTTGACCAGCTTTACTGAGTTTATTGGCTAAGGCCTGAGGTGAATGAATTGATGATGTGCTGTATTGGGTTATGATTCCGGACATTTGGTTTGCATACCTTCTATTCTCTTTGCGTATATTTAATTATACTGTCCGTTGATCGTAATTGCTGAATTCTCTTCCGTATTACCCTATAGTACTATTAATTTTATCGAAAAATCTTTAGATAAATATTTTGTTTTCGCCATTATTAATTATGTATTTTTACTTATTAGACCAGTGGGTGTCTGGACTAGTCCTCGTCACTACTTCACCGAGGTTAGTCTTGATACTTACTTGGCACCGCTGTGGTGTGCTCATACTACTCTTCTGTGCATTTTTGTTTTGCACAGATCCAGGTATTTACCGTTGCTAGCTGTGTGGATCTTTGTTGAGGAGACTCAAGGTAAACCTATTGTTGCGTTCGCAGGCTTCGGAGTCACCTTCCTATTTATTCCGACTGTACTTGTTCATTTTTGGACAGTTGTATTTAGATTGGTAGAAAGAATTCATAGAGCTTATGACTTGTATTTACCGGGTTTTGGAAATTGTAAATTCTGTCAAGATTTCATATCGAGACTGTTATATTTCCTTTATTATTATTGTTGTTCAATGAAACGTTAGGCTTACCTAGTCCCTAAGACTAGGTGCCATCACAGTACCCAACGGAGGGAAAATTGGGTCGTGACATGTATTATATAATTTTATGAAATAACATAAATATTATTAAGATAAAGCGTTAAGTAAACGATTAGACATGAAAGAATAAAGTACAAGGTTATATGTGGACTTGTTTGTCGAGGTTAAAATTATTAAATATATATGAAAAATGATGCAAGAGATTTTTATTTATTTAAAAAAAATACAAAATGATGTGCGCTACTATTTTTGGGATAGTAATTTTTTCACATGGTGTAAATTGTTAAATTAAAATTCTACTCTCAAGAACAGTGCCATCTCAAAAATTAAAGTTGTATTTTTAAATTTCTTCTAATACAAAACCCAACCCAATTAACAGAAATTAGAAGTTGGAATAGAAGATTGAAGGAAACGGAAATGTCAATATATTTTCAACGTTAGAAGGAGTGACGAAGAAGATTTTGACTGAATATTATTAGCTCAGAAGAATGACTTTTCGCATTAACGACTTAATAGAGGAAAAAACTTTTATATAAATGTGTCTTGTGATTTTAAGGGGAGCCAACGTTTAAGGGAAAATTTTAAAAATTGGTTACAAACAGAAGCATCGCAACCCTTAGAAAGGACACCTTCTTTATCAATATTTTTATTATAATTAAATAATATTTATAAATATTATT
>ML277488.1:0-11610 GCA_005239495.1 Nicotiana undulata
CCAAACCTCCTCCCTGGCCATAGATTTTTTGGGTAAAATCTTTTTTCTTTCTTTGGGCAATAGAGATATAAACCTATTTTTTTGTAACAGAAAAATAACTCAAACAATGCCTACATGGTTGTATTTCGAGGGACATTTTTGGCGTTTTTCATTTTCTAAGATATAGAGGCGTATTTGAGTTGTTTTTCTATCCCGAAGATTAGTTTTATGAGTTTGAAGCAATAATCTAAAAGTTGGACGTCCATGCATTTTTGTTTGCAATCAAAAGGCCAACCTCATGCCTCAGTTGGATTATCATCGTGGTAGAGATGTCAATGTTCAAAGACAGTCCTCCACCTATGCCGGCGCAAGCAATGCCTGTGGTTTTTCTTCCCCATGTTGGAGAGACATTCCAAAGCATGAAAGGGGTTATCGAACTCCTCACTAACCTTAAACCATTGAATAGGTGAATAATGATCACTTGATCAGTTAGTGGGTATCTTTTCTCTGGGAGATGTTTGGTTCATTGCATTAAAAACGGGATATACGGTGTAATAATATAATGGTTTGATACACCCTGTTCTGTGCTATTCTTATACACCCTACCAAACGACCCCTAAGGCTTCTGTAAGACCATTGTAATTCACACTGGCACTATCTGAAATCACAGGCTTTTCTAACAACTGGTCTTAATGATGTGTGAGATAAAAGTAAACAGAAGTCTAACATTACACGCAGCTCTAAAGATCATTGTATTAGATAGTCACTTAGAGAACTCTATGTTGGAGTAGAATTAGAGAAATTTATCACGAAAAAAGAGAATAACAAGAAAAAGCTGATTAGAAAAGATAGACACGAACTGGTGGTGAATAATGTCTGTGTTCTGCGGATGCAGTCTGGCATTTTCCAAATATAGAATCATTTAAACTGATTTTTATCACTTTACTTCCATTTTGGTTACCATTACTCTTTTGTACCCGTTCTCCCTTCATACTGGATGGATGATCTCTTCCACAATATGTTCTGAATATAATCTAATCAAACTGCAACTTTTCAGGTTTTGATTATTGGAGGATCAACAGGAACCATGTTAGAAGCCTTGGAAGTTGTGGGTGATGGTCATGCTGGCTCCTTGGGTGAAGTAAGTGTATTAGCAATGCTGTTTTCCAACAGTGTAATAAGTTGAATTTTGCTCAGTCCACTAATACTTTTTCCTGCTCTTTTCTGGCTTTAGACCTTTGAGGGGAACAATGGATATATAGCTCCTTCTTATAGTGATGAATCTTATGATGGCGAATCGTCATCAGGGAACAGGTTCAGGATGAAACTTAAGGAGTTCCACAAAAGGTAATGTTTATTTGCTTGTGACACAATGTAAGCGTAGGGAGATTTGAATCTTGGTTGCCTCAATGTTACCAAGTCCTCCCAGCTATGAGCTAACTAGCAAGTGGGTTTACTGCTGGGAGACACAGGTGGTCCTCATCATTTCCTGTCTTTTAATGCATTTTTTTTCTCCAGCACGACTTCATTTTCAGCACTGGACAAGAACTACCTCACTCCATTCTTTACTACTCAAGGCGGAGATGAAGATGAAGGTAATCTGCGCTTCATTTACACTCTTTCATGTTTTGAGGACTTGATATGAGAACCGGACTATTTCTGTTAACACGCTAGTAACCACTTGCCTATGTTTCTTGTTGTGCTCATCATTTATTTTGTCTAATCATATATACAACGAATAACTCAATAAGCTCATGCAAATCACTTTCTACTAGCTGTAGAAGCTCAGGCAAATATGATTAATTTTTCTTGCTACACAGATGAGCCAATTATGCACAGCTCCAGAAGAGGTGTTTATGATGGCCACAACTGACTTACAAAGGCCACAGTCAAATTTTCAGATGACAAGACTCGTACAAACTACATTTTGCTGCAAAGATAAAATCAACTTCAAGCATACTCTGCGGACCTATGAGGATGAGTGGCTTGTCGATTGTAATTATGCATCAATTATGACGAAAAGTTTAGATTCTTTAGGGGTACAAAAAGAAATAACAGATGGTATCAGTATAGGAAGTTCAGGATTAAGCATACCTAGCAGAGCAAAGCACCTGATATATTGTATATGAATATGAATATTCAAGCCAGGATTAGGACCGGAAACAGGATTCCATTGCGAGTGGCTTGTATATGCTGAAATGACTATACTATTCGTTCATCTTTAACTTTCAGGTTAATGCAGATTTAAAAAATTTCATCTCCAACTTTTGAAGTTAGTACAGGTTTTAAATGTGGTAACTCTTTACGGGTGCTCCTTCGTGATAATCAAGTAAATTGTATATTCTGTTTAGCTTGTAGAGACAACTGAAGTGTTACTGCAGTCTATTGGACAAACTTAACAGCTTCCTGTTCATGATCTATGTGGATACCGACTACCATAAAGGCATAAACTGTCTTTCTTTAAACAAAATGTTACTGTTTCAGCCATTAAGAAAACAGAAGAAAAATGTAAGAATCATTTTTGTTCAAGTTCATGCCAATTTTGGCTGTTCCGAGATTCGGTTTCCAAAGTTGAGTTGCCATTTATCTGGGATTTTGGATATGCCATGACTATGTTGTGCATAAGAAACCAAATTGTGGATATGATGTAAATTGGATCTAATGATTTCCGACTAATAACTTCGTAAATAAAATAACAAACTAATAAATACATCGAGCCACGAACTAATTATATAACTATAAGGCTACATCAGGGTCTGGTGTCACAATTCATGAACTACTACATAATGCTACAAATACTAGGCTGAAAAAAATAGAGTAACTGTTCTGAATATAATAAACCAGTGTTCATAAAAATAGGGGAAGACTCTCGGGATCTGCGAACGCTGGCAGATATACCTTGTGTCTCCAGAAAAGTGGATAGCTGCTACTAAAAATCTATACTGATGGCTGGTACCTGGATCTGCACAAAAGAGTGCAGAGTGTAGTATCAGTACAACCGACCCCATGTACTGAGTAAGTGCCGAGCCTAACCTCGACAAAGTAGTGACGAGGCTAAGGCGGAGCGATTATAACTTGACCTGTAACAATATATATAATAAAGCAAGAAAACAATTCTACACAAACAAGAAAGATAAACTGCAACAATAAATAAAATAACTCAGTCGCCTATTCCAGGCCTCAGCTGCAACTAAGATCTCACATGAATTTCCAAAGTTTTCAAAGTTTGACTTTTAAAAATAGAAGTAAGTACGAAATACAAAATAAAAATAAAAATAAAAATAGTAGAGTGAAACAGTAAGTTTCAAATCCTTGAGTTTCAAAAACCATTAAAACATTATTGGAATTCAGTACAACATAAATGTCTTCCCTTATCACTTTCTTGTTGTCCACCCTTATCACTATCTTGTTGCGGCGTGCAACCCGATCCCACATGTCCACCCTTATCAATATCTTGTTGCGGCGTGCAACCCGATCCCACCTGTCCATCCTTATCACTTTTGTTGTCCACCCTTATCACTATCTTGTTGCGGCGTGCAACCCGATCCCACATGTCCACCCTTATCAATATCTTGTTGCGGCGTGCAACCCGATCCCACCTGTCCATCCTTATCACTTTTGTTGTCCACCCTTATCACTGTCAATTTATTTATTTATAAAAAACTTTCACAATACGGGCCAAGCCTTTCACAACACTTTTATCTCAACAATTGTAAACAGAACACAATATAGCTCACAAGCTGTATCCAATATTATTTCATAATGAAATCAACAGAATATATGTCAATATCGTAACGCTGTCATCCAGCTCAACCTTTAGGTACCATAACAAAATCAAGGGAACAACCAACACTTTTATCACACTTGCAACAATACTTGACAATAATCTAATGAAACCACATAGCCATGTAAACCTCAACAATCATAAAACAGTTAAACCGGGTAGCAAATAAATGAGAAACGGAAAAAAGGGGATCATGTTAAACAACCATTTAGTAGTGCATAGGTACTCGTCACCTCACCTATACACTACACACAAGCAATTTCACATAACAATCAAGTTGGGAGATTCCTATTCCCTCAAGTCAAGGTTAAACCAAGCACTTACCTCAATTTCGCAGGCCACTCACTGCTCAATTATAGTTTTTCCTTTTGAATTCACCTCCAATACACTCGAATCTAACCATAATTAACTTAACATCATTAATTAATGCTAAAGGAACTAACTTTACTAAAAATTATGATTTTCCCGAAGTTTTCTAAAAAAAAAGGTTAAAACCCGACCCCGGGCCCACTTGGTCCAAACTCGGGGTTCGGACCAAATTACGTTTACCCATTCATCCCCGAGCCCGAATATGCAATTAGTTTCGATATCCGACCCCAATTCGAGGTAAAGATTATATTTTTACAAGATTCCCTAATTCTACCCAAACCCTCAATTTTTATCATAAAAATTCTTGATTTTTGATTTAAAAGTGATGAAAAACAATGGGTAATTGAAAGAGTAGAGTTTAGAATTGATTACCAACACTTTGGGGAAGAACTTGGGTGAAGAAAATCACCTCTAGGGCTTGGTAGTTCGAAAAATATGAAGAAAAGGGCTGCTGCCCGAGTTGGTGTTTTAATAGGTTATGGTTGCTGTAATTTTTTATTTTTCTAAGAAAAAGCGTGGAGCACCAGTGCTCCAGAAACTGTTATGACAACAGATTTTTTTTTACAAGTTAAAAATATCCCGAAGCCTACCCGAAACTCACCCGAGCCCTCGGGGCTCTAAACCAAACATGCACGCAAGTCTATAAATATCATACGGACTTGCTCGTGCGATCAAATCATGAAAATAATATGTAAAACTATGAATTTAACCTCAAAACTCATCATTTTTCTCAAGAGCACTTACTTTTCACTATTTCTCAACCGGACGTCCGAATCACGTCAAATAAACTCCGATTCTCACCAAATTTCACATATAGTATTCAAATACTATAAAAAATCTGTACCAGGCTCTGAAACCAAAATACGCCGATACCAATGGTTTCAAACGTTGATTCTTTTCTTTATTTCATTAATAATTTTGCAAAATAATTTCTTTCAAAAAATAATTTCTAAGGCTTGGGACCTCAGAATTCGATTCCGGGCGTACGCCCAAGTCCCATATTTTACTACTGACCTCCCAGGATCGTCGGAACGCGAATCCGGGTCCATTTACTCAAAATGTTGATCAAAGTCAACTAAAGCCAAACTTTAACTCTTAAAATTATTATTTCGTATGTTTTCACATAAAAGCTTTTCGGTTTAACGCCCGGACTGCGCACACAAATCGAGGTAATTAAAATTAATATTTTTATGGCTAATAAATCTAGAACAGAGTCTAAATTCAATAAATGACCCCTTGGGTCATCACAACAAAACCCCATCCCCCACTCCCAAGAAACAGGAATGGGGCCCGATGAAACTGACACTAACATAATCCCTAGGCCACTCATTGGCACCTACAACAAGGCCCTCCCCTTAGCCCAATCCCCGACGAAAAGATGTCAAACTTGGGGCATTGGATCACCAAGCAGGCTCTGAATAACCAGTTAGGGCCTACACTTAACTGGAGACACCCATCCCAAATAATCACCCCTACCCAAAACCTACGCGTCCCCTACCTCTCTCTTAGAGAAAGGCTCTAATGGGGAAAACTCACCTCACTCTATGAACACTCAAGTGCCTCATATGAGAACCCACTCAAGCTCATGTGAAAAGACACTCCATGTCTACTCCACAAGATACCACATTAATTCTGAATCCCTCTCCCGAGATACCATAACCGATGCATTTTCCACTAACCCAAATTTGGCACCAATAGATGCAATCATGAATCAGCTCATTAACATAATCCCCCCATTACCCAAAGTAGCAAATAAGAAAAACATAAAAATGAAAAAAACAAACGCCACCCACCATTGTGACATTGTTACCACTACCATCGGACCACCTACCAGCATCCTGACTGGAGGTGGCATCGCAGGGACAGGGGCTAGACTACAATTTCACCCTAGGAAATCAACTAGTGACATCGATTGTTCAGAATCCGTCGCATCTGGCGGGGGTAACGGTGGAAGCCCTAAACAAGGCCTTGGCTGCCTTTGGACCATGCCTATGGAAAACAATGACGGGCAACAACAACATGCAACCAAACGACCTACCACTACTCAACAACCTCATTTCCCAAGCATTCCAGTCAATTCCATTCTTCCCAGATCCGGCAACGGAAGACCCAGCAGCGTCTCCGATCTTTGTGACCATCGAACCCAAAATCCACCAGGCCCCATCATCTTCTGCTCCACTAGAGAAGAGCCAGTCACCATCGCATGAACATTACAAGGGAAATCAACAAATCCCTAAACCTCCTAGAAAGGAGAAGCCCACCGGAAATGGAAGGAACAACCTATGGTCCCCTTCACAAAGACTCTCCACTGCTGGACTCAGTCAAGGCGATAGAGTTCAGTCTGGAGACCACCGAAGTACTGGGGTTTCTATGTCCAAGAACAATGACCAAATATGGACTGAGCCTAGTGTCTCAACACACAGGGAGTGACCAAGCCACTTCTCAACCTGACACCAGTTCTCAACATGAGGAGGAAGAACCAAACGATCCCAACGAGGACTCCACAGGGAATGGAGAAACCTTAGAAAAGCAAGTTCCCACACCACCAACCACCCCTGATGAATTACATCATATGGAATGTTAGGGGTGGCAACAATGCTGAGTTCAAGAGGCACTGCATGGATATGGTCCAACTCCACAAGCCAGCTCTGTTGGTCCTACTAGAGACTAAGATGGCTCACCACAAAAAGCTAGCAGAGGAGCTGCATTTTGACATGCTAATCAAATATTCGGTTATTGGCTTATCTGGGGGATCGTGCTGATGTGGAGAGAGGATAATGTTAGTGTGGAAGAGGTTTCCACCACCCCTAAGGGTAATACATGCCATGGTAAAGGTACTCCCTGATCACACTCTTTGTTTATTTATGCTATTTCTGCTAGTAACATCTTAGCTAACAGAAAGTTACTATGGGAGAGCCTAGTTACTTTCTCCAAAACCTACCTAAACAACTGGTTTATGGGTGGTGACTTCAGTGAAGTCTTGAAAGCTAGAGATAAATTTGGGGGCAACCTAATAAACCCAAGTCGTAGTAACTTATTTTGGAATTGCCTTAATGAATGCCAATTATTAGACTTGGGATGCAAAGGAAGTAAGTTCACTTGGACTAATAAAAGATACAAGAATAGGACCAGTCTGATCCTTGAAAGAATAGATATGTGTTTTGCCAATGAGAGCTGGACTTCCCAGTTCCCTGAGGCTACAATGATACACCTCCCTAGGACCCACTCTGGTCACTTCCCCATTCAAGTTGTGCTAAAAGGGGATTCCCAAAATAACTCCAGCCGTCCCTTTAGGTTTGAATCCATGTGACTAGCCAACCATCCTTCCCCAATATCATCAATGATGCCTTCACCCTTAATTCCACCCTAATCCAATCTACTGAAACTTTCAAGAGGATTGTGACTCAATGGAATAGGCACACTATTGGCAATATATCCCATAAAAAAGAAGCATCTTAGCCAGAATTGCTGGAATCCAGAAATCTCCTAATTATCAGTTCAACAACTACTTGTTAAACCTAGAAAGCAACCTGACCAATAAGCTTGATTCCATCCTAAAAAATGAGAAATATTTTTGGAAACTTAAATCTAGGATTAACTGGCTAAATGAAGGGGATGCCAACACTAGATTATTCCACACATCCACTCTCAACAAGAGAAGGAGAAACATGATCCTCTCCCTCAAAGAAGAGAGTGAAAACTGGCTCTATGACCAAGGGGACATTAAGACATCCATTTTGTCTTTCTTCAAGAATCTCTATACCTCCTCACACTCATAATCTCCCATCTCCACTACCAACCACATGGCTATGACCCATACCCTATCTGAATCTCAAAGGAATAGATTGGATAGGCCTCTTGAGATCAATGAAATAAAAATAGCAATCTTCTCCTTCAAGCCCTTCAAGGCCCCTGGGCCTGATGGCCTCCATCCTTTCTTCTATCAGAAGTACTGGAGCATTGTAGGAAACTCAGTAATTGATTTCTGCAAACAATGCTTCATTACTAACTCCATGAATGAGACCCTGAATCAAACTTTGCTCTGTCTCATTCCCAAGTGCCCCCAAGCTTCCATGCTCAAAAACTTATTGGACTTTGTAACACAATCTACAAGTCCATCACTATGATTATTGTCAACAGAATCAAGTCAATGCTTCCTGACATAACCGGCCCTACTCAGGATCGTTTTATTTCAAATCGGAAGGCTTCTGACAATGATATCACTATGCAAGAGTATATCACTCATTTTAGGAAAATGAAGGGGAGACAGGCTCACATGATCCTTAAAATAGATCTAGAAAAAAAGCCTTGACAGGCTAGAGTGGTTCTTCATTAGGGACACACTTTATGCTTTCAACTTCCCCCCGGGCTGACTAAGCTAATTATGTCATGCATTAGCTCATCTAGCATCTCAGTCTTAGTGAATGGAGGTAAAACTGAACCTTTCAAGCCCTCCAGAGGCATCAGACAAGGGGACCCCATATCCCCTTACCTGTTCATCTTGTGTATGGAAAGACTCTCTAGGTCAATTGACCAAGCTGTGTTGGACAACCAATGGCAGCCTATCAGTATCAGCAGGTCTGGCCCGAAAATCTCCCACCCTTTCTTTGCTGATAACCTCACCCTGTTTTCCAATGCCAACAACAGGAACTGCACCACCATATATTCTATCCTACAGACTTTCAATGAGAAATCTGGCAAAAAAATTAACCTCACTAAGTCCAAAGTTCTCTTCTCCTCTAACACTAGTCAGGATACCATGGATAGTCTCACAAATGCACTGTCAATCCAAGCTACCACTTCCTTTGGAAAATACCTTAGATTCCCTATGTTTTATAAGAGACCCACTAGTTCTCATTTTCAATTCATAATAGACAATATGCAATCCAAGCTGGCTGGCTGGAAAATAAATTGTCTCAACATGACTGGAAGGACAATTCTGGCCAAGACATCCCTCAGTAGTATCCCTAGCCATGACATACATCAATTTGCCTACAAAAACCACCAAGAAAATTAATAGAATCCAGAGAAATTTTATCTTGGGCACTACCCCAAATAAGAAAATAATGCATTTGGTTAGCTGGGATAAGGTCACTAAGAAAAAAGCCAATGGTGGGTTGGGCCTCCAAAAAGCAGAGCTTAAAAATAAAGCTGCTCATGCAAGCCTGGGTTGGAGGATCTACCACAACACTTCCAATTTATGGGCTAGAGTGCTGATCTCTAAGCACTATAATTGGAACCATACCCCCAGGAAACCTAAATATCCTATCTCACAATGCATCCTCAAGGGATGTGATACATACAGGAAGGCTAGTAGATGGGTGGTCCACAAGGAAAACATGGTGAGCTTTATAAATGATGCTTGGATCCCTAATCAGCCAACCATTATAGATATGATTGCAGGACCACTAACCCCAAATGACATAACCATCAAAGTAGACTCTGTCTACAATTCAAGGGTATGGGACCTCTCCTCCATCTCTATGGAAATGCTTGCAAGTATCTCTAACATGTTCAATTCTGTTTCCATCACTCCCAACACTACCAAGGAGAACATGCTACTTTGGGGGTTGACTCCAAGTGGGTCCTTCACCAACAATTCAGCCTACATATTTTCTTAGCAATAAGAAAGAACACTTAGAAAATGGGGAGGGAGGGACCTTCACTTGGGTTTAGAAATTAAAAGCCCCTAATAAAGTTAAGAACTTCATCTGGCTTCTTGCCCAAAACAGGTTGCCTACTGGAGCCTACCTGCACAAAATTGGGGTTAATTGTAACCCACAATGATGCTTCTGTCAAACCAATCATGAAACAAGTGACCACATATTCTTTGAGTGCATAAACGCAACTCAATTCTGGCAGGAGTTACTATCCAAGGCTTCGACCGAAAGTAGGAAGCTGAATCCCATTTTCTCAGCCCAACCATGGCCATCAACATTGAAGAAACTTAAGAACACACTATTAAACAAAAACATTCCTTGGGAGAACATCATTCCCTTCTGTTTGCCACATATGGTTAACTAGGAATCACAACCTCTTCAACAACAAAAAAGATAGCATCAACACCACCAATACCATCTCAAAAGAAATTGAATACTTTATGTTGGCGAAAAAGAACACCATCAAGAACCAATGTGAAATAGGAGCCCCCCTTCCCCCAGGAGAGGTCACTACGAACTGAATACAAATGGTGCAACTAGGGGTAATCCAGGCATTGGAGGAATCAGTGGAGTTTTCAGGAACCATAACGAGGATTGGATAACGGGGTATATGAAGAATATACCACATACCACCAATACCATGGATGATCTGAAATATCTCCCGAAAGGGCTACAACTAGCTGAGCAAAATAGATGGATCCCTCTGGACATCAATACAGACTCGACTAAAATAATTCAAATGCTTCTCACATGTACTTAACCTATGATCCTATAATTTGTGAATGCAAGTTGTTAATGCAAAGTATGGACAAGGTCACTGTGAGGCACACGTACATGGAGCAGAATAGGGTGGTAGGTGCACTGGCAAAAGAGGTAGCAAAGCCAAGTTTTTGGGAAGAACCAGCTTACTAGCAGTTCCTCCGATATTTGCAAATGATGTATTTTGGGCAGACATCTTAGGAACTGAAGTTATTAGGAATTTCCTAGTACCCCGACTCTGACAGTATTATGCAGTGTATTTCCTAGTTTTCTTGTTTTATATATAAAATATCACCTATTAACCAAAAAAAGTACTTTTTTTAAAATTCTATGTGACTCTTTCTTTTCTAGTCTATTTTAGAAAATGACACCGCTATATCTAGAAAATCATAATTTGTATAAGATAAAAAAATCACGGTTTCTTTCAAAATAACACCGCTATAGGAGCGGACTTACCTCGACTCAAGCGGTATAATCCGACGATGCTTGATCGGATGTTCTTACTAAATAAGTATATGTATATCTAACTGATATGCAAAGGTCAAATAAATAAATAAAAGTGGCATTGCTCCACAGGGAAAGCTCCTAGCTCACCTTGTTGGGCGCTGCAATTGAGATCACGAGTTTGGTTCCGGATAACGACGACATGTCATATTAGCTTTAGAAAAATTTTCTCCTTAATTATATGCTAAAAAGATAAAATTCTGAGAGCCATAATAAATAATTTTAAAGGAAAAAGTAATTATTTTAGCCATTTTGTGTAATTTGTGATTTTTGTGAATTGGACGTGTTGTTATTGGAGACGAGGATGTTGAGATGTATGTGTGAGCACACCAAGTTAGATAGGATTAGAAATGAGGTTATTCGTGACAAAGTGGGTGTGGCCCCTATTGAGGAAAAGATGCAGGAAGTGCGGCCTAGGTGGTTTGGTCATGTGAGGAGGAGGAGCACAGACGCCCCAGTGAGGAGGTGTGAGAGGTTGACACTGGAGGGCCTACGAAGAGGTAGAGGCATGCCAAAGAAGAGAGGGGAGAGGGGGGGGGGGGGGGGTTGAGGAAA
>ML277488.1:11697-57375 GCA_005239495.1 Nicotiana undulata
GGTGATTAGGCAAGACGTGACGCATCTTCAGCGACCAAGGACATGACCCTTGATATGGAGGTCGAGGATTAAAGTAGCAGAGTAGGTAGTCTAGAGTTTTCATAACAGTAGTATTGACATGCAATCTTGCTTTCTGTTGGTAGTAGATTTTTCTGACTAACCGTTGTTTCTTTCATTGTTGATCACCTTACTGTCTTGTTGTTTTTATTGTGCTTTTATATGGCTTCTTGGTCTGTCCCTTCTTGTCTATATTTTCATTAATGTGGTGCTTATGCTTTCCTGAGCCGAGGGCCTATTGGAAATAGTCTCTCTATCCTCACAATGTTGGGGGTAAGGTCTGTGTACACATTACCTTCCCCAAACCTCACAGTGTGAAATAATACTGAATATATTGTTGTTGTTGTTGTTGGACGTGTTGCTATTTGCAGAATCATGAATGGCATATTTTTGGTAGTTGTTTGATGCCTTATATAAAAAAATAAAGTATTATAATACATTTTAATAAGCGAAACTTGTTTAGTAGAATTGTAGTAACGTACTTAATTGTGTTTTATTCATGTATTATAGATTGTGTTTTTATTGTTTTATGATATCATTACAATAATTGGTTCATTTGATCACATTTTTAAATGTTGACATCAATTTTGAAAAAAGAAATTGCGTACGCACCTGGCTATAGCCAATAATGATAATGAAGACCTCAATATAATAAGACCCAATCCATTTTTGTTCAACTTATTTTTAACCCGTCCAAATCCAACTCAATCCGCTCATTTACCACTAAAATCCTTGGGTGGTGTCAATTTGGAAATTTGCGTACATGTTTTAATATTTGAAAGATCCATTTCCGTTTTTCAACACCTGTAAGTGAAAACTAGTAAGGAATTTTGGTTTTTTTCCTTCTCTTTTGGTAATTGATCTGATATAAGATAATGCACGTCATCTCTATTTTCTTTACATTTTATTGAGGGATCAAAGAAGGGGAATTTGGAAGTGGAACATTGAGAACTAAATCTTACCTATTGTGTGAGAGAAATTGTAATTCTTGGTATCATCTTTAATAATTTTCCAAATCATTATAAACTTTTGGTGCGTGTAAATCCAAAAATCCCTTCTCATGTTTCCTTTCCAGAGATTGGGTCGATAAGATCTTTTGTGCTATTTGTGTCATCTTGTATTTAGCATGATATTATACATTTGAAAAATCTTACCCATTATATCCATGAGATTGCTTGATTTCATCACCAGTACTAGAGAGTGTGTTTATATATAGAGGCGGATCCTCTATTTTTATGCGACGGGTGCACGATATTCTGTTCTACTAGTACCCCTAAAGTTTTTTAGTGTTCAAGGTGCCAAGTACTTTAAATTATCCATTTTCAAAATATATACATATACAAAATTTTTGTCGAAATTTATGGGGTCCGATGACTCCTCATTATGACATAGGTCCGCCTTTGTGTGCCTATATATATATATATATATATATAATATAATATATAACAATCCCCTCTTATACACATTTTGGAGGTGGGAATTGCAGATTCTACTTTTTCCCTACCCAACTTGTTTGGAGGTGGGCATGCGCTACTTTTTTTTTTCTTTTTCTTTTTAATTTTTTTTTTTTAGTGAATGTTGATATTCGTGTATTGTCACTCTGACTAATTCAAATTTGTATCGTATTAGATCTTTTAAATAGAGAAGCGTTTTTTTACCAAAAAGAAAAGGGACCGAAATCTCATCTTGCTTATATATGTAATATATCTTGTTTTGTCTGTATTTCTTGAGTTCATTACTCAAATGGTCATTCAACTATCTCAAATTATGTCCTAAAGTCACTTTTCTTTCGTTTGTAACAACAAAGTCACCGAACTATGCCTATTGCACTCAGAAGGTCACTCAACTAAAATTTTCAAATTTTGGATCACCAAATACCTATTTTACCCTCTAAATTATAAACAATTATCTTCTTTTTATTTTCTCAAACTTTTTAATATTATGATTTTTCTCTTTTTAATTATATTATGGACTTACCTATAGAATAATAAATATTATTTATAAATTAATAATAAAAAGTATTAAGCATCTATAATGCCAGAATAACAAAATAATGAGCACAGTAAAATAATTAGAATAATTTGTTCGTAATAATAATTTTAGTATTAACAATAAAAATTCAAAATTTAATTTACACAATTCAGAATAAAAGAAAATAAAGGTTATAAAATATATATTCCATGTACGTAATATAAAAATAATTATTTAAATAAAGACATTTTTATTTTTATAATATACATTATATATTCTTGAGAAATTTGAAAATAAATATTTGTTAGGTCAACGCCGAAGTAATGGACTTTCTTGACAAAGTAAAAATGCTAAGGATTATGAATTGAATTATGCGAATGATCAAATATAATATTAAAGCTTGCCTTATTTACATGATACCAATTTTGCTATTTATTTTATGTGTAATAAATTCTTTTACGTATACAACAACAACAAGGTAATCCAGTAAAATTACTAGTGGGGTCTAGGGAGGGTAGAGTGTACGCATACCTTATCCCTATCCCGGAAGGATAGAGAGACTAAATTCTTTTAAGTATGAATTAATCTGACTATTTTATTTATTGAATTAAACAATATGTGAATACAATACCCCTATTTTTTCTAACATCGTATTAAATTGTGTGAACTAATACCAAATTTAATGTAACAAAAACATAAAATTGTATGATCCTGTCAAGGAATCGACCGTGCAAAAACAGGGAATATTCTAAACAAATTTTCTAGTATTTGTTTGATAACTGTTGTCGTGCGATGTTCATTTTAGCAGTATTAGACGTGGTTAACATCGTAAAGCTCTAGTTAAATCATTTTTGGGGGGATAAAAGCAATGGTATTTGACTAAAATTGAAAATGACACCGGACAGATTAAGACCTTCGCAGTTTAATTTGTACTGATAGAAATTATAACCTTATGTTCTTTAGCATTGTAAGTCACTGCAAATTATTTAATCCTTCATCTTCTTGAATTTGCCGTGTATTTTTTTTACTTTATTTAATGTTTGCTATATATATATATATATATTGATGCATCATCTCCCGTTGCGCTCCATATACATGCATGATTGATGCATCATCTCGTTATAGTTTATGTGCATTGTTGAAAACAAAGAATATAATTTGTACCGTTCTCCTCACATGATTACATATTTGTTATATATATATATATATATATATATATATATATATATATATATATATATATATATTTACTTTGATAATATACGCAATGGATAACTTTTGTCTAATTAATTGAAAAAGAAACCAAATATAAAGTACTAAACATATTGTAGGAGGGGAAAGGGACGATACGATAAAACGTTAAATTCAGAGCTGTAATATTTTTTTTAAGGTAAAAGACAAAAAGAAATTAACAGGAACAAAAAAACAAGATTGTCTCTAGAGACCATTGCGCTGATACATTTTTGCATTCACAACAACAAAAAAATTAATTAATTGACGAGCCATTATTGATATGTGAGAGTGAGAACATGCATGTTTTTAAATTGCACAAGAATTTCTTCCCAGAATAGACATTAAACTCATGGAAATAATTGTTAGGAGTAAGAACTAATACTATTTTCCTACAAAAATCGTATGTTATTCCTTTAGTCCCCTTAACTTTGAGAACTCGATCGTACTTGGAAATTTTCCATCAACAATTCAGTTTATAGTGGTTTCTGAAAGATTATATGGTTGTCTTAATAATTAAGAAACAGTCCAACGATTAAACATTTCATCTCTCTCTCTCATATATATATATATATATATATATATATATATATATATAAAACAACAACAACAACCCAATATAATCCCACAAGTGGGTCTGAGGAGGGTAGCTGGTGTGTACGCAGACCTTACCTCTACCCTGGTGGGGTAGAGAAGTTGTTTCCGATATCTCGGCTCATGAAGACGAAAAGACGAAAAGAGACAATATATTAGTACCATTATGGAAATAATAACAACACAAGAACCAGTGAATAGATGAAAGGTAGAAATAATGACCAGTAAATAAGGCCCGACACTATGAAAACAAAAGTAGTGTAAACATAGCGGTGACCACTATAAAGGATGTAGCTTAACTATGGTTAGGTGCAGCTTAAACTGTAGTTAGCTTAACTGTAATTAGTTTACTTAACTATAGTTAGTGGTGTATAGTTGTCATCACTTTGTTAGTTAGGTAGTTAAAAGCTACTGTAGCTTCTTCTTCGTTCCTTAGTCGAAATACAGAGCTTGACTCTTCTTCTCAATTCTATCTCGATTCTTCGACTCAATTCATCTTCTTAGTTGCATGTTGACGATAAATTCATCATGGTATCAAAGCCAGGCCCATCCCAATTATTTTCACCGATGTTGGGGCACCATTTATGTTGTCCACACTCCAGTTTGCAGGCCTGGGCGTGGGGGAGGTGGGGGGTGGGGTGTTGAGTTGTCCATAATCGGAGGGATTTGAGGTCCTTCGTCTCCTTATATGGTCTTGGGCAATCCTCACCTCATAAGCTAGCTTTTGGGGTTGAGTTAGGCCCAAGGTACATTTAGCGATGGGTAGAGGCAATGCATGCATAAATTAAGGCATTGGAAGACAACAAGACTTGGGAATTGGTATCCTTGCCACAAGGGAAGAATGCAATAGGGTGCAAATGGTTTATAAAGTTAAGTATAAGGCATCAGGAGAGGTTGAAAGATTCAAGGCTCGACTGGTGGCTAAGGGGTACGATCAAAGAGAAGGATTAGACTATCAAGAAACATTTTCACCTGTGATGAAAATGGTCATTGTCAGAAGTGTACTGTCTATTACAGCTTCAAAACAATGGTTTGTTATCAAATGGATGTTTACAATGCTTTCTTGCAAGGAGATTTTTGTGAGGAGGTGTATATGGAGATACCTCAAGGTTTCAATGGATCAATAGATGAATTCAAAGTTTGCAAACTGCTTAAGTCTCTCTATGGACTTAAGCAGGCATCCAGACAATGGAACCTCAAATTGACATCAGCCTTGGTGGATACTGGTTTTCAACAGAGTCATTTTGACTATTCTTTGTTCATCAAAAGGGCTGGAGATCACATGGTAGTTGTTCTGGTCTATGTTGATGACCTCCTTATTACTGGTGATTGTACTGTTATGATTCAACAGACTAAGGATGCCTTACAAGACTCCTTTAAGATCAAAGACCTAGGGGAGCTTAAATACTTCCTAGGGATAGAGTTTGCAAGAAACAGTGATGGTATATTGATGCATCAACGCAAATATGGTTTAGAGCTCATAGCTGAGTTGGGGTTGTCTGGCTCTAAACCAACCTCCTGTCCTATAGAGCCTAATGTGAAGCTTACAACCACTGAGTTTGACACTCATATAAGCTCATCTGAGGAAGCAATACTGCATGATCCAAGACCTATTAGAGGCTTTTGGGGAGGCTTCTTTACTTAACGGTGACAAGGCAAGACATCTCTTTTGCTGTTAAAAGCCTAAGATAATTGATGCATAGTCCTAAAGTTTCTCATATGGAAGCTGCACTCAAGGTGGTTAGGTGTCTCAAGAATAGTCCTGGGTTGGGCATTCTCTTGAATTCTCATTGTTCTGAGTCATTGTCAGCATTTTATGATGCAGACTGGGCTGCTTTCCCCAATACACGAAAATATGTTATAGGCTACTTCATTAAACTGGGATCTTCTTTAATCTCTTGGAAGTCTAAGAAGCAGACCACGATTTCTAGAAGCTCAGCTGAAGCTGAATATCGCAGCCTAACATCCACTGTTGCAGAGATTATTTGGATTCTTGGTTTCCTAAAGGAGCTAGGAGTGCATCATCATTCTCCTGTGCCTATATACCGCGACAACAAATCTGCTCTTGCCATTGCTGCTAATCCGATCTTCCACGAACGCACAAAGCACATCGATATTGATTGTCATTTCATTCGTGAGAAGATACAAAAGGGTCTTGTCTCCACTCTTTATTGCCCTACAACATAGCAAGAGGCTGATATACTTACCAAAGGACTCAGTCGATCTCAACACTCATATTTAATGTCCAAGATAGGACTTCTCAACATTTTTCCTAGTCCTAGCTTGAGGGGGGGGGGGGGGGGGGGGGGGTATAAAGGATGTAGCTTAACTATGGTTAGGTGCAACTTAAACTGTAGTTAGCTTAATTGTAATTAGTTAACTTAACTATAGTTAGTGGTGTACAGTTTTCATCACTTTGTTATTTAGGTAGTTAAAAACTACTGTAGCTTATTCTTCTTTCCTTAGTCGAAATACAGAGCTTGGCTCTTATTCTCAATTCTCTCTCTCTGTCTCTCGATTCTTCGACTCAATTCATCTTATTAGTTGCATGTTGACGGTAAATTCATCGACCACTAGCAGTAAGACTAAATTCTATCAGCCTAGCCTCACACTAGTAGACTAAATATGCTCAACTACCTCCTAACCCACAACCTTAATGCCTGACCTCCACAACTTCCTATTGGGTGCCATGTACATGGAGATCTGAAGCCTCGCCATATCCCACCTGGTCACCTCTTCCCAATACTTCTTAGGCCACCTTCTACCTCTCCTCGTACCCACCAACGCCAACCGCTCGCACCTCTTTATCGGGGCATCCAAGCTCCTCCTCTAAACGTGCCTAAACCATCTAAGTCTCATGAAAGGCAGAAATAATGACCAGTAAATAAGGCCCGACACTATGAAAACGGAAGAGTAGTGTAAACACAACACTGACTACTAACAGTCTAAGACTAAATCCTATCAGCCTAGTCTCACACTGGTAGACTAAATATGCTCACTACCTCTTAACCCACAACTTTAATGATCGACCTCCACAACTTCCTATCGAGTGCCATATCCTTAGATATATGAAGCCTCGCCATATCGCGCCTGATCACCTCTCCCCAATACATCTTAGGCCGCCCTCTACCTCCCCTCGTGCCCACCAATGCCAACCGTGCACACCTCCTTATCGGGGTATCCAAGCTCCTCCTTTGAACGTGCCCGAACCATCTGAGTCTCGGTTCCCGCATCTTGTCATCAATAGGATCCACGTCCACCTTCTCCCGAATATCTTCATTTCTAATCTTATCCATCCTAGTGTGCCCGCACATCCACCTCAACATCCTTATTTCGGCTACTTTCATCTTCTGGGTATGTAAGTTCTTAGCTGGCCAACACTCAGCCCCATACAACATGGCTGGACTAACCACCGCTCTATAAAACTTACCTTTGAGTAGCGGGGGCACTTTCTTGTCACATAGGACTCTAGATGCTAACCTCTATTTCATCCACCCCACCGCTATACGGTGTGTGAAATCCTCGTCGATCTCCCCATCCCCATGGATAACTGACCCAAGGTACTTAAAACTCCCTCTCTTGGAAATGACCTACGATCCAAGCCTCACGCCCATGCCCGCTTCCCTCGGCTCGGCACTGAACTTGCACTCCAGATATTCTGTCTTCGTCCTGCTCAACTTGTAAACCTTAGACTCAAGGTCCTGTCTCCAAACCTTCAGCCTCTCGTTAACGCCACTCTGCGTCTCGTCAATCAGAATAATGTCATCAGTGAATAACCTACACCATGGCACCTCTCCTTGAACATGGTGTGTCAGTGCATCCATCACCAGAGCAAACAAGAATGGGCTGAGCGCAGATCCTTGGTGTAACCCCATAACAATCGTGAAATGCTCAGAGTCATCTTCCAATGTCCTAACCCGAGTCTTAGCTCCATCATACATGTCCTTAATCGTCCTAATGTAAGCAATCGACACACCTTTAGCCAGGCATCTCTAAAGAACCTCTCTAGGAACCTTGTCATACGCTTTCTCCAGATCAATAAACACCATGTGCAGATCCTTCTTCCTGTCCCTGTACTGTTCCACCAACCTCCTAATAAGGTGGATAGCTTCCGTAGTAGAACGACCCGACATGAACCCGAACTGGTTGTCTGATACAGACACCGTCTTCCTCACCCTCGCTTCTGCTACCCTCTCCCACACTTTCATGGTATGACTCAATCATTTGATACCCCTATAGTTGTTGCAACTTTGAATGTCACCTTCGTTCTTGTACAACGGAACTACCGTACTCCACCTTTACTCGTCCGACATCCTCATCGTCCTGAAAATAACATTAAACAACCCTCTCAGCACTCCAAACCTGCTCTACCCACACACCTCCAAAATTCTACCGGAATCTCGTCAGGACCGGTAGCTCTGCCCCTCCTCATATTACGTATAGCTCCCACGACCTCCCCAACCTTGATGCGCCTACAGTACCCAAAATCGCGGTGGCTCTCGGAATACCCCAACTCGCCTAGCACAATATCCTGATCCCCTTCTTTATTAAAAGGTTTATATATATATGATGTGTGTGTATGTACTAGTATTTGAACACGTACGTTGCACGTATAGTCCATCTTAGTATAAGCATTTTAAAAGCAATGAAATTAACATTAAAATACATTTGTGATGCGTAATGTGAATTTTGAAAGACTCAAACTAATGGTGAGCATATTCAATTGTTAAATGCAAAATTATTAGGTTCTATATGAACTTGCACTAAATTAAGTTAGGTAGGTACAACTTGTAGTGAAACTAATTTTGATGTTACTATATATAAACATGTGATATGATCATGTATTGTTTAATACTTTTTTATAAATGATGTTCTTGTTGTACGTTCTATAAAAAATCAAACAGTAACAGTTTTTCGTTAACTAATTATATTGGTTCTTCTTAACTCCTCGAGGACTCTCCTTTTATACTCATTAAAAAAATTCCTCCTTTCAACATAAAACGAACTTGCTAGGAAATAGTAATAAACACACTGCAAATTAATAGTAAAAAAATAATCAAAAAAAATCTCCTCAATCTCTACGAAAGTTCTTAACAATAAGGTAAAATTATTTCAACTTGTGATTTTGTAACATAAATCAAAAAATTATTTCTAAGATAAATTAAACTTGCCTTGAGAAAGACATCAAGTTTTTATGGATATATGATTAAGTACCAGGCTTAGGAAGTGTATTGGTAAAAGTAAATATTATACGTGGAATTAATTATGTGACTGACATGGCAAGACGCGTGGATCACTAGAAAAACGACATTTGGAGAGGTGCATTAAAAGAGACACGAGTCGTAATAAATACGAGCAAATCACCCATGAGATGAAAGGAAATAGTTGCTCGAGTCTCTTTAGTTATATGAAGAGGCACCGATAGAATGAACCAAAACATTAAAAAGGGAAGATTCTTGAATTGACAATTAATGAGTGTGGATGATCACAAACGTTACGAAATCATCATGAAAATTTACAATTACCAATTATAACGTCTCATTAATGTCATTAATTCTCATAATGATTCATACATAAAAGGAAAAAGACGTTGTACTTGAAGACTTCTATATAAGGGAAAGAGATGTCATTTATACATACATGTTCTGATTATTATTGGAATATACTACTTACTTGTGCTTTTCAATCAATTACTTTGCCATTTATTATTTTTATTTCCTTTCTTATTGAGAGAATATTGAATTTCTTGGTTATCAGTAGCCCGAGTACTTCTAAAAATAGGTTTTGACTGAGAATCTAATTCTTTGGTTAAACAAATTGGTTCTGTTACCCGGAATCTGATAATCTTCTCTTACTTTCCAAATCTCTCTCTCACAACTAAGTCATGTCAAATGTCAATGACAACAACCAACAAGTGGAAAGAACTCCGGTTCCATCACCTCAAGGAACACCACGCAGTTCATGAGATTAGTCACTTGATAGATCCGCTACTCATAATAATGAACAACATGTAAATGAACAGACTGTTGAGCATGATGCTGTGAAGCAGTTAATTTCTGAGTACGTGAATGATGCTCTTCAAGCTTTCGTGAGAGGATTATCAGCTACTCCACCCACTCCTCCACCAAACAATACTGCAACTGTAGAAAACCCACGTTCAGGGTTAGCTAATTCTGGAAGCGGAGGAACTTCCAATGAGTCTCGTGAAGGGATACCAGGTACGCCTAATAATTCTGATTTACAAACTTTAGTACTAACCTTGCAGAAACAGGTGAAAGAACAAAACGACCGTATTTAGCAAATACCTGGCATACCACCTGTAATCAAAGGAGTTGATATCGACAAATACTCACAACAACCTTGAAAACCAAGCGCCGCTCCATTGCCCATTCCCAAGAAATTTAAAATGCCATTCTAAAATATGATGGGAAAAGTGACCCACCGACCATGTCACAACGTTCACCACGGGAGTGAAGGGCAATGATTTAACTAAGGACAACATCGAATCAGTGCTAGTCAAAAAGTTTGGAGAAACCCTTACGAAAGGAGCATTAACGTGGTACTCTCTTTTACCTGAAAATTCTAATGACTCTTTTGCTGAGCTTGAAAATCTATTTATAAAAGCGCACTCGGGTGCTCAAAAAGTTGAAAAGAGAATGGAACATATATTTAAAGTGAAGCAAGTTGATACAGAACTGCTTCGAGAATTTGTTGACAGATTTCTACGTGAAAGAATGTTACTACCAAGAGTACCTAACAACTGGGCGGCCATGGCATTTGCAAGTAATTTAAATGAAAAAAGTTCAGAAGCTACGAGAAGGCTTAAAGAAAGTCTACGAGAATTCCCTGTCACGACATGGAATAATGTCAATAATAAGTACGGTACCAACTTGCGGATCGAGGAAGATACTGTAGCTCATTCAAGGGTTGATGAAAAAACAGGTTCGAGGCAGTCAAAATCTGAGAAGAGGTCCGGTAAAAATAGGTATGAGCCTTACATGGGACCTTCGGGGCGAGAAGCTCATTCCAAATCTGAAAACATGCGGGCTGATCACAGATTCACCAATAGAGATTCAGGTTCGTCATCATCTATATTCAGAAGAGATCAAGGTAAACGTAATAGGGATACTAATACAAATGCAAGGATTGGAGATTACAATTTTAACGTAAGTACTTTCGAGTTGGTCCCTATTTTAAGGAGCATGGGGGATAAGGTACGATGGACTAAAGAAATGAGATCAAATTCAAATAGAAGAAACCCATATTTCTGGTGCAAGTTTCATAATGATCACTGCCATAGAACATCAGACTGCAGATTATTACAAGGCGAGGTGGAGCATTTGTTAAAGAAGGGTTATTTGACTGAATTATTCAGTGAGAAAGGCTTACATGAAAAATAGGCAAGAGCTCCCAAAACCTTCGTCCCCAAAAAGAACAGTAAATGTGATAAGCGGTGGCGAAGAAATCAACGGCGTAACCTATACAACTGCAAGAAAAATGACAAAGTTCACAATAACTCACGAAAAGCGAACTCACCAAACTTTGGAGGAGGATAACAAAACATTTGATGATGCAAATGCTGATGAATTGATGATTCCTCACAATGATGCATTGGTAATATCTTTACTTATACTTGATACTAATGTAAAACGAGTTTTGATTGATCCAAGTAGCTCTATGAATATCATTCTATTGCGAGTGGTGAACGAAATGTTGATGGGAGATCGTGTAATTCCAAAAGAACGTTCCTTATCTGGGTTTGATAACTCAACCGTTATTACAAATGGTGTTTTTTTGGGTTAAAACATTGTCTCCATTGATCATTTATGTGCAAAAAGTTACAATTTGAGTTTGGCATCCCAAACTTTGTACATGATCATTGAGGTGAGACTACTGATGTTAGTCCTAACCAAAATTGAAAAACTATGGCGGGTCATATATGACTTGCCATGGTTTGTCTATTTTGATTCTAAACGATCGTAGATTCCATCTATCCATGTTGACGAGACCTTTGACTTTATTAGGGAGATCAACAAAAGAGTTGAAGACATGGATTATATCACTACTGTGGCTGATACTTGCTAATTTATCAGCAGGTTTGTTTGCTTCTTTGAAACAATGGTTGATAACAAATCCATGCTCTTCAACTATATCCTAAATCTCTGTGATGATGCTCTCGATTTTCCAGGGGACTTTCCACTCTCTTCTAATGAATTTTGTAAGGAGCATTGAGTCTGTTTCTCCCAAAGATAGTCCATAGACATTTGTTGCACACCATTTGATTCCAAAGATCATTGATGATGCTTCTGCGAAGTTTCTATTCCCTGGTCCTAGGGGAATAGAGTAGGCAAAAATAACTATTCCTGATTATTCCTGACCAGGCCTCCACCTCCACACATACCTTGAATACATCTCCCATAACTTTTAAGTTTAACAATTTGGGGTGGGTTTTTTATCCATTTGATAATTTTGGATATCCTTTGTTCAATCACTGCTTCACATGCCACACATATTGCTTGCCATTCATCTCCTATTCTTGCTCTACCAAATCTGTTGTTCAGTATCTGCACAAGAGTAAACAATATGTTAGTTTTGGTTCTGTAAAATGATGGTCTAATGTTCTCAAATTTCTTGCTACATCTTGATTTCTATAACTCCCAACAAATTATAAAAGGGAAAATTATAGTAATGAGTTTTGCAATGCAATTGCGAGCCTTGAAGTTCCACCATTTGAGAAGGAGCATTTTGAGGTTCATGTTGTTATAGTCTATGCCCAGAGGGACATCAAAGAATTTCCAAATCATTTTTGCATGTTCTCCCAGGCAGAAAAGATTATCTATGTTCTCGGGTGTGGCATTTTGGTTGTTATTGTTGCAACAGTGACAAATAGGATCAATATCAATCCCAAATCTAGCAATTCTATCATCTGTAGACAGTTTATCTTGAATAGCTCTCCAAGTGAGGAAGGAGATCTTGAAAGGAACTTCTTTGTGCCAAACTCCACTAATAAATCTGTTCACTTTCTTTCTCTGTCTAAAATTTTCCCAGGCAGAGCTCACAGTAAATTGCCTTGTGTTGCTTGGCATCCATATGGCTTTGTCCAATCTATTTCTGTATAGTTTGATGCTCAGTTCCTTGATCTTCTTCTTAGTATCTTCATCTGGTTGCACATAAAGTCTATCCCAAACCCAATTCCCATTGATGGGGACCTCATTAACTCTGATCTGCTACTGAGTATTTGTGTCTTGAAGAATAAGGTGTATAGGTCCTAAATTTGACCAATTGTCGAACCAAAATGACACCTCTCCTTTACCAATGCTCTAGGTAATGTTGTTATCCACTTCTTCCTTAATACTGCACAGAGTTTTCCAGCTTTGAGATTGGCCAGAAATCCATTTCGCATTAGAAGGGTGGCAGTTGTAAAAATATTTTCCTTGCATGAATTCTCTCAAGAGAGAGTTTGTAGTTCTCAGTGTCCACCATTGCTTGCTTTGGAAGGCAAGACATATGTCAAATAAACACCTGAAATTGGCACCTTCTTCATTATAAGGGTAGCACAGATTGTTCCAAGAGGTCCAATGGTATTTACCACCTGTATCATTCCCCGACCAAAAGAAACTTGCCATATATTTTCTATGATATCAATGGTACCTTTGGTGGGGGTTGTAGCGGCAAGAAGATGTACTAGTAAGTCCAGTAACACATGTATTATCAAGATAGCTCTACCACTTGTAGATAGGAACTTTGTTTGCCAACCTCTAATCTTCTTGATAATCTTGTTGACTATATCAGAGTAATAGCAAATTTTCTTTCTTCCAGTTATAAGAGGGCACCCAAGGTATTTAATGGAGAAATGTTGGTGGTTCGTACCAGTAACGGTCCTAAGTCTATGGGTGGTAGTAGCATTGGCATTATCAGCTATAGCAAAGCAACTTTTCTCCTTATTGATGAGATGACCCGAGATTTTCTCATATGTTTCAAGGGTTTTTAAGACCATTTCAAGGGGCTTTTTGCTACCATTGCAAAAGAGGATTGTATCATCAGCAAAAGAAAGGTGGTTTATTTTGGGACCATTGGCACTCATGTAGAAACCTTTGTAACCCTATCTATCATGAATATTATTCAGCATTTTGGAAAGAAGTTCAGCACTGATTGTATTGGTAAAAATAGGCTTCACATGTGTACTAATTGTGATGACAAAGCAATCCACGTGGAGCAATGAAAACATGACAACTGGACGAGACTTTATGAAAATGTACGAGACAAAGAGGAACGGAATGACATACCCATGAGGTAATCAGATACGGTAATCTCAATCTAATTGAGGATATGAAGAGACATGGTCAGAATGAATCAAGGCGGAATAAAGGGCAGATTCGAAGATCTTCAATCAATGAGACAAATGTTACATAATCTTCACACAATAATTATGATTAATCATTATAATGTTACATTAATGTCATTATTAGTCATTAATGCTCAATCACTCAAAAGAGTAGACGTTATATTAAGAAATTCCCTATAAAAGGGAGTAAAATATAACATGTAAGGACGCATTTGAACCACTATTGAAATATATTTACTTTTACGCATCTTTACTGCTTTCTATTCGCAAGTCTTATTACAATTATTAGCATATTCTTTTGGTTATCAGAAACCCGAGTACTTCTTAAAATAACTTTGACAGAGAATCTAATTCTTTGGTTAAACACTGATGATGAAAAGAGATGGTGAGATTGGATCACCTTGTCTCAGCCCCCTGTTAAATTTGAAGAAACCATGCCTTCCTCCATTTACAATAACAGAGTACCAATTGTTAGATATGAAGTTGTGTATAAAATGAATCCACCACTCACAGAAACAAAATTTTGTAAGCGTAATGCAAAGGAATTCCCAGGAGACCCTGTCGTAAGCTTTAGCCATATCAAGATTAATAACCACATTTCCACCTCGAGCAGGCTTCTTAAAATCTTTTATGATTTCCTGGGCCAATAGGATATTTTCAGTAATGGCTCTCCCTTTTATAACCCTGATTGATTTCTGGATATAAGATTTGGGAGGATGTTTGAGATTCTTCTATTAAGGATTTTTTAGATGATTTTACTAGAGGTGTTGCAAAGACTTATGGGTCTGAGATCTGAGAATTTTGTAGGGTGATCTATTTTGGGAATCATTACCAAGAAAGTGTGTGTGAAGAACTTAGGGAGTTTAGCACCTTGAAAGAAGGATTACACTGCCTTATGAAGATCATTGCATATAATATTCGGGCAGATAAAAATAGCCACTCAGTTCATCTGGCCCTGGGGTACTGTCCTTGTCCATATTAAACACAACTTCTTTAATTTCAAGCATAGTAGGAATGACTTTAAGCATGATGTTGTCTTCATCAGTGATGCACCTTTCTATAAAGTCAAGAGCATTGTAGTTATTGGTGTGAGCTTCCTGAGTGAACATCCCTTGAAAGTGCCTCACAACTGCTTTTGCAATAACATCATATCCTTCCAGCCAATGGTTTTGGTCATCCATTATCTTAGTAATGGTCAGTCTTCTTCTCCTTCTTTTATAACACTATGAAAATAGGCAGTGTTGGCATCACCTTCTTTAAACCATTTGTCTCTAGCTTTTTGCCTCAGAATACTTTCTTGAATCTTGAAGTATCTAGTGAATTCGGCTCTACATCTAGATAGGGCACTTCTGTTCTCAGAGGAATTATCATTAACATAATTATCCTCCAGGATTCTCATTTATGCTTCCAATCTTTTGGGAATCTCATAGATATCTCCAAAAGCCTGCCTGGACCACACACTAAGGGCTTTACACACTTTTTTTGATTTTCTGATGTAGTATATACATAGGGTTCCCATACACAACTTCTTCCCAGGCATCCTTTACTATCTTAGTCTAGTCTTGGTGATCAGTCCAAAAGTTAACGAATTTGAAGTATTTGATATGGTTAGTAACCTCATTGCTCATTTTGACAAGCAGAGGGGCATGGTCAGAACATGCTCTTGAGAGGTGAGTAACTAAGGTATTGAATATAGTATCAAACCAAGTGCTATTATAGACAAGTCTATCCAGTCTCTTCCATATAGTTGTTGGAGGATCTCTGTTATGACACCATGTATATATTGATCCTGTGAAACCTGCATCTTGGAGACCACACTCATTAAGGCATTTTATGAATTCTAGGCTTTCCTCAATTCTGTAGCTTCTACCCCCTTTCTTTTCTTCATTGGAGGTGCTAACATTGAAGTCTCCAATGACACCCCAAGCTCCTTGAATGTTGTTGGATGTGTTTTTAAGGTCTTGCCATAATTCTCTTCTACTTTCCTCATTACATTTAGCATAGACAACTGTTAGGTAGATGGTAGGGTGATTGAGATGTTTTGCCCTAATCAGGACATGTTGCTCCTTATCTTGAACTATATTAACATCCACTTCAGCAGTCCAGAATATCCAAATTTTGTCTGAGCAATTGAAAAAACCTTGTTTCATGTCTAGTTTCCTTCTGTATCTATCCATTTTTCCACTGTCTACAAGAGCCTCTTGTAAATAGATCAAAGGGATTTGAAATTGTTGTTTGATAGTTTGGAGTCTCTCCAGAGATCTTGCAGATCCTATTCCCCTCATATTCCATGATATTGTATCTATCATTTGAAACTTGTAGGGATATGTTCTCTTTGCTGTTCCTTGATTCCTTCTGTGGTCTGGCATTCCTGAATGAAATCTACACCTTGGTTTTTGAAGCTCCTGGGTGACAAATTGTTGTAGAAAATGAGTTTTGTTGGACTGGTGTACTCACATCATGTTCCAATTCCTAGTTAGCTGAACTGATATTCACTCTATTGAGTTCATCATCAGATTGAGTTTTTCTTTCTTCTTATTTGTTGATTATCGTCGAGTCTGTCTCCATATCATCTAGGTCATGGAAGACTTCTTCATATTCATCTCTTTCTCCCTCTATTGAAGGGTCAAGGTCGGGTGGTTCATGATCACTGTTGTATCTACAGTCTTGTTTTTTGTTTTTGTTTTTCCCCTCACCATCTATATCTTCCACTCTATTAGCTCTATACATCTCCTGTCCTGTCTTGAGGATGTTAAAAGGGGTCCATGTGCCCTTTCCTTCAGTACGTTTTCTGTTGATTGTTCCACTAATATCTCTAGTTTCTTCTTGTAGAGTAATGCCCTCTGGAATGCTTATTTTCTTTTGTTTTGAAAATCCTTGCACTCCTTTGGGTCTTTGATGACTAAACAGATCATCTCTCCTTGTAATTATGTATCGATTTTTTTGTTGTTGGTAGAATTTCTTGTTCTAGCACTTCTTAGGTTAAGACCAACTTGATGCTTTTTGTTTTTTTTCCTTTTCTTTGTCTTTCTGCGCTTTGTCCCACCTTGTAGTTCTTTCTTGTTGCTGAGAACCTTGGTTGTCTTTTTTAGAGTCTTGTTCTTCCATACTTGCATTCTTACAGATTGTGTTATCTATTAGACCATCCTCTATTCCTTCTTGCAGGAGATTGAAAGAGTTGTTGACCTCTATTATGTCTTTTCCATGGTTTGCTCTTTGCTCTGTGACCTTCTCATTGTTGTTGCTCTTATTTTGTTACTGGCCCATCGATTCCCCAATGTTTTTCATACCTTTGCCTCTTTTCCTTTCTACATTTTTCCATTTGCCATTATGAGTGTTCTGGTTGTACATTCTTCCCTCATTATGTTCAGTGCTTTTAGGCTCCCTCTATTCTACATGCCTTCTTTGATTTTGGTTGTTTCTAGTGGTCTGTTTAACCTTACTTTGATGTGTGCTATGTGCCATATTATCTTCCTTCTCAACTAGCCCAGTTTTCCCTCCTTCTTGTAGCTTTCCTTGTTGAAAAGCCCTGCATTTTTCTAACGAGTGCCCTTGAACTTTGCAGTGTGAGCAGTAGGTGGGCATAGTTTCATACTCGATATTTTGGTCAAAAGTTTCCACTTTGCCAAATTGATTTCTAACCTCCACTCTGACCATATGAATTGGAGGTTTAGAAAGATCAATTTGAACTCTAAGCTTGGCAGTTGTGGGCCTAGATTTCATGGTTGTTGCCTTTTCCATCACCAATGCTATACCTATTGGGCTAACAATCCAACACAGAGCATCCCATTCATAATAGTGCCATGGTAAATCTGGGAGATTAATCCAAATTGGAGCTAGGGACGATTCAGACCCAAGCTTAAAATTTGTTGTCCATTTGATAATTTTCATATTGATCCCTCCAGCTAGGGGGATGAATTCCATAGCATATATATTGTTGAAATCATCTTCATTTTCGACATCAATGAAGACATGGAACCTGTCCTTAGCTCCAATTTTAATGTCACGACCCAATTTCGGGCCGTGATGGCGCATGTCGTGAAACCAGCCCAGCCACCTATTGTAACTAATCCTGAACCGTTTATTAAGTAAATTACCATTTTTCAACTGCATGAAGTTAAATATAATCAAGATCTGTATTTAAAAGAAGCTCATGAAACCAAAAACCCAAAATCTACAACTTCCAAATCTGGTGTCACACAGTCATGAGCTGCTAATACATAATACAATCCGAAAAGAAATGACCAACATAGTCTGAAAGTAAATACGACAGATGGAAGGGAAAGAGATGACGAGATCACGGTCGCCAGCTGCTACCTCGTCAACTCTGATGAAACTGCTGCTGCTCACTGTCCAGAGCTGAATCTCGGTGTACCTGGATCTGCACACAAGGTGCAGGGGGTCACATGAGTACACCAACAAAACCAAACTACGGGCTGAGAGGTAGTGACGGACTAAACCTCTGATAATTTTGAACAACAGTATATAACTTGGACATGACAGTAATATATCAAAAAATAAACAAGATGCATCAATTTATGTCTGTAGCCTGCATGCTCGCATGAATTCATACAGAATCAAGAATGATGTGTACTTAGTAATCAAACTCTCATAAGGTGGTCCACTCAGTACTAGAATCTGGCCTTACGGCCCAGGGAAAATCCATCCCGGATATTACATAACACAAGTGAAACGGTCACCCAGTACTGAGGAAAAAGGCCAATCCAGCCCCACGAAGAAGATCCATCTCCGGAACATAAGCCCCACGAAGAAGGTCCATCTACGGAACATATCATTCGGACAAGATCCATATCCAGGGAAGATCCATCCCTCAATATCTATGCGCTCACTGGGGGTGTAAAGACTCCGGAGGGGATCCTATAAGCCCAAGCGCTATACCAAGACAACGAAGGCATGATTCAATGATCACTACGGTGTGCAGTCCAATCTCATAACTGTCTCAATACCAGGCTCTCGGCCTTACTCAGTCAATACCTTTTCCAGTCTCACTCATATGGCTCACAGATGTATAAATTAGCCCAAAAAAGATAAATATGCATGTAATTAAAAATTTCTAAGACTGAGGCATGAAAATATACTACAACAGGACTGAGTACATGGAAACAATAATCATAAACAGACACAAAAATAATCGACCGTTCCGGTCTGAACATATCGGCGTAAAGCCTTAACATTTATACTTAGCGTGATTCTATTACGTTCAAGGTAAACGCAACCTTCACAGTACTAATATCAACTTGAGATAACCATTAGGCAGTGCCGTGGGATGAGCCAGGCTACAAATATCCGGTGTACGCTCGCATGCCCGTCACTTGGCAAGTGCGTCACCTTAATTAACATCAAATATCAGACAAATTGGGTTTCGAACCCTCAGTTCCATGTTTGGAAGCGTTACTTACCTCAAAACTGACTAACACACTACTCCGCCGTGCCCTTGCCTCTAAATTCGGCCTCCGAGTGCTCCAAATCTACCAATAATCAGATTAATATCATCATAATATGCTAAGGAACTAATCCCAATTGAAATTTATCAAGAATACTCAAAAATCCCGAAATTTGTCAAACCCGACCCCCGTCCCCACGTCTCGGAATCCGGAAAAAATTTACAAAACTGAAATCCTTATCTTCCCCCGAGTCTACTCATATCAAATTTACCAAACTCCGACCCCACATACTCCTTCAAATCATCACAAGAATTTCCCAACTCTTCTTCCCATTTTCCCCAAATTTCTACTTTGATTCCACAAATTTCATGGTAATAATCAATACTAGTTCGTGAAATTAGACCAAAAGTGATTAAGGAACACTTACCACAAGGCTCCCACCGAAAATCTCTGCAAAATCTCCCTTCTCCCGAGCTCTCTAATGGAGTTTTGAAAAATGGCTAAAAACCCTCGTTTTGAAACTTAACTTAAACTTTCTACCTAGGATTTCCGCACCTGCGGCATTTTCTTCGCACTTGCGGTCCCGCACCTGCGCTCAGGGGGACCGCACCTGCGGAAAATCCCAAGGACCTCAACTTCCGCACCTGCGATCGACCTCCTGCACCTACGGCCTCGCAGGTGCGGCAATTACCTCACACCTGCGGACTCGTAGGTGCGACAAAATCCTCGCATCTGCGAACCACTCCCCACTCAGCCAAATCTCACACCTGCGGAGCCCTGTCCGCTCTTACGGAACCGCACCTGCGGCTCCCCTTCCGCAGGTGCGAAAACACCAGGACCAGCAGCTGAAGCTGCATTTTACCAAGTCCAAAATCCCCGCTCACCATCCGAAATCAATCCCGAGCCCCTCGGGACCCCGACCAAATATACCAACCCATCCTAAATGATCATTTGAACTTAGTCGGGGCTTCGGAACACCAAATTGAACATCAAACTCTAAAAACTCACCGAATTCAAGCCTATGAACTTTGAAATTTCTAAATTCCACCAACGATGCCGAAACTACCCAAAACAACTCCGATTGACCTGAAATTTTGCAGACATAACCAAAATGACATTACGAACCTGCCCCAACTATCAAAATTCCATTCCGACCCGATAGCCTAGTTTCCACTGCCGACCGGAAAATCGCCAAAAAACTAACCTTCGCCAATTCAAGCCTAGTTCTACATCGGACATCACAAACATATTTCGAACACACTCCTAAGTCCCAAATCACCTAACGAAGCTATCCGAGCCATAAAATCCGTATTCCGAGGTCATTTACCAATAAGTCAACTCTGGGTTGACTTTTCCCACTCCAAGGCTACTTTTAGAGACTAAGTGACTCAATTCCTTCTATAACCAACCCAACCCCGAGCTAACCAATTCTAACTCATCATGGACAGTCTAACCAATCTACAACAAGGCAGAAACAGAGAAAATAATGCATGTTCTGCGTAGCGACTGGCCGGGTCGTTACATTTAACCTCGCCTTCAGTAAAAATTATTCTAGCAAATTCAGCTCGAATAATGTCGATTGAAAGTCTGCTATTGATGAACTTACCAACAATGGTCCATCGGCAAGTTTCTGCTAACAGTTCGTGCTCTTCGTTGGTGAAGACTATCACTGCTTTTCCATATATCAATTCATTCTTTCTGGGAGGTAGTCTCACTTTTAATTTTGGTTTATTTCCAATCTTAAACCCTAAAGCATTCACATAAGAGTCCGTTTAGATTTGATTTAAGTTGTCATCTACCTCCATGGATACTCTCCGCAGTGGTGGAAAATTTGGATAATTGTGATTTGAGAATTTTGGATATTTGGGATTTGAGAATTTTGGATGTTTGGGAGTTGATTGTTGGGTGGTAATTCTGGTGGGTCAGGGAATTTGGGGATCTAGGAGGAGCTTGAGGGGCCTCTAGTGGTGTCCATGGTGCTCACCAGAGCTAGTATGGACTAGCCTTTACCGGGCCAGGTGACTATTATGGCAGAGAGTTCGAGTTTGAACACGTGAGTTAGAGAGAGATTTCAATTTACAAAGGGTGTTGAATTAAGTATATACGCAAAAGGGGTAAATTTCAAGTGATAGAAACAAACATGGCCTATAATGTGATTCTTGGGAGGCCATGGATTCATGATATGGGCGTCGTGCCATCTACATTACATCAGGTTATCAAATTCTCTTCAAAATAGGGAATTCAACAGATTCGAGGAGATCAAAAAACTTCAAGGAATATCAACTCAGTGATGCAGCCAAGCCAAAAAGATACGAGTGCAAACAAGGAAGATGCAGTAAATCAAATTTCAACAGAAATTGTGTCAAAACAGACTAACGTGGACTCCAGACCAGATGTAATTAAAGATCCAGAAGAGAATGAAAATATCAAAACAACGATTGAGGAGCTCGAAGCTGTTCCACTATCTGAATAATAGCCACATCGAAAAATTCATATTGGAGCAAAACTAAGCCTGAGAGGAGAGGTAAGTTAATTGAATACTTAAAAGCTAACGCATTTGCATGGTCCCATTCAGATATGGCAGATATTCTTTCGGAGGTGATGACTCATAAATTAAATGAAGATCCATCATACGTACTTGTCAAGCAAAAGAAAAGGAACCAGTGAGCATTCAAAAATCAAGTGATCGATGAAGATGTGACTTATTGTTACAAAGTCATGCCTTTTGACTTGAAAATTTTTGGAGCCACATATCATAGGTTGGTGACCAAGATGTTCCAAGAACACCTGGGGAAGACAATGGAAGTATAAATTGATGATATGTTGGTCAAATCTACACAAGCGGAAGATCATTTTCAACATTTTTCAGATACCTTCGAGATCCTCCGCAGCTATAACATGAAATTAAACCCAGAAAGTGTGCTTTTGGAGTAGCTTCATGTTAGTTTTTAGGTTTTCTTGTATCTGATAGAGGTATTGAGGTAAATCCTGCACAAATTAAAGCTATTGAGGAATAACCTGATATACTCACGAGCAAAAAATAGGTGTAAAGATTGACATGTAGAATTGCAGCTCTGGGAAGATTCATTTCAAAATCTTTAGAAGAAAGCTTTAAATTCTTTTCAGTGTTAAAGAAGCAAAATCATTTTGAATGGACTGAGGAATTCTGACAAGGCTTCAAAGATTTGAAGGCATATCTATCAAATCCTCCTTTACTGGCTAAACTAAGGGATGGTGAAAGACTATTTTTATATCTTGCAGTTTTAGAAGTGGTTGTAAGTACGATTTTAGTAAGAGAAGAAAAAAGTAAACAATCTCATATCTATTGTGTTAGTAAATCTTTATTAGATGTAGAGACTAGATATCCTCATCTAGAAAACTTGCTTTAGCATTAGTTATGACATCTAGGAAATTGAGACTATATTTTCAATGCATCCTATCTCCGTAGTAACTGCATATCCTTTGAGGAATATTTTGCATAAAAAAAAATTGTCAGGCAGATTAGCCAAGTGGGCAATAGAACATAGTGAATATGACATTATGTATCAACCTAGAACTGCAATAAAATCTCAATTATATTAGCAGATTTTAGTACAAAAATAGTACTTGAAGTAGAAAAGGAATTACAAATTTTCACTGGAGCTAATCCAGGCACATGGACTTTATTCACTGATGGATCTCCAAATGTGAAAGGAGCAGGTTTGGGTATTGTTCTAATCTCATCTTCGGGAAAAAGTATAAGACAAACAATTAAGTGTTACTATTACTAACAATGAGACATAGTATGAAGCTGGCGACTCTCAGCTGGTTGTCAACCAGATACAAGGGACTTATATTACTAGAGAGGCACATATGCAACAATACTTGGAGAAGGCACGAGAGCTGATCAGGCAATTCTAATCATGGAAGATCGTGCAAATACCCAGGGAAGAAAATACAGAAGCGGATGCGTTGACTAACCTTGCTTCAGTTGCAGAAGTACCAAGCGAAGAAAATGCTATTGTAATACATTTATTTCATTCAACACTTGATCAGGATAAACATGAGGTAAGATTTAATAATTTAACCTGGGATTAGAGAAACGAGATTGTTAATTTTTTACAGTATGGGATCATACCTGAAGATAAGAAAGAATCTCAATTGCTTCGATGAAAAGTTGCTCGCTATTGTTTACTTCGAGGGAATTTATATCGAAAAATGTTCGCCGGTCCTTTAGCAAGGTGCCTTGGACGCAATCAAACAGAATACATGATGAAAGAAGTACATGAGGGACATTGCAGATATCATGCAGGTGGAAGATCTTTAGTTAAAACACTAATCAGTGCAGGATACTACTAGCCAAAAATGGAAGAGGATGCAAAATATTTTGTAGCCAAATGTGATAAGTGTCAACCATATGCCAACAGTATGCATCGACCTGCAGAATTATTACATACAGTTATTTCCCCATGGCCATTTATGAAATGGGGAATGGATATAGTAGGTCCTTTACCACAAGCTAAAGGAAAGGTACAATTTTTATTAATGTTAACAAATTACTTTTCAAAATGGGTAGAGGCAGGAGCTTTCAAACAGGTACGAGAAAAGGAGGTAAAAGATTTTATTTGGCAAAACATTATATAATGGTTTGGAGTTCCAAAAGAAGTCGTATGTGATAACGGCCCACAATTTATAGGCTCGAAAATCACAGAGTTCGTTCAAAATTGGCAAATCAAACGAATAACCTCTTTACCTTACCATCCCCTGGAAAATGGACAAGCTGAGTCAATGAATAATATTATCATCAATAATTTGAAGAAGAGATTAGAAAAATCAAAAGGGAATTGGTCTGAGGAGTTACCGGAAGTATTATGTGCTTATAGAACCACAAAAAAAACAACCACGAGGGAAACACCAATTTTCTCTTGTGTACGGTTCAGAATCTTTAATCCCAGTTGAAATAGGAGAACCAAGCACGAGATTCACATAGGCAATGGAAGAGTCAAACGATGAGGAATTAAGAACAAACTTGAACTTACTCGAACAAAGAAGAGAAACAATTTTAATACGGATGGCGGCACAAAAGTGAATCATAGAACGTTACTACAATAGAAAGGCTCACCTTAGATACTTCAAAATTGGGGACTTCGTTCTTAAAAAGGTTTTCCAATCAACGAAAACAACCCGAGCAGGAAAGTTAAATCCAAATTGGGAAGGACCTTATAAAGTTCGAGGTATCGCTGGAAAAGGTGCCTACGAGTTAGAAACCATGGATGGAAAGGTTTTACCCTCGAGTTGGAATGTTGTTCATTTAAAGAAATACTATTTCTGAGCAAAAGAAGTACCAACGGTCAGGTATCACTCAATTACGATTTTTTTTGTACAGCTAAATTTATACTAACAATTTTAGACGATAGGCAAAAAGCCCACACCTAATGATGATATTAGACTTGAAAGACACGCGGAAGAAACATTATTCCTTGTCTAGGGTTACAACCTTTCTGATGGAAATATAAAGGGTTAAGCAATCATCATCTAAATTATATATACCTCCGAGTCCCGTATGTTTTTCCTTTTCAGAAAATGGACCACAAAGAAGGAATAATCAAGTGCTCGAGATTTCATACTTCAAAGCTCTAACACTTGGGGGACTATATATAAGGAAGGCAAAGAAGACTGGAAAAGTCAGAATTCAAGTCAAGCCTAAGGACCTACCCAACAAATTGAAAGTTAAGAGCCAAAAACGCAAGCCTGATTCAAAAACCTATGAAGAATACACTCGTGGATGTAAATTTCAAAATCTTACGAATGTTTAGGTTAAAGGTAATATTTAGTCATGTGTTGCAAGATATACCCTTGAATTTTGTAGAATCTGTTGTAAAGAAAACAATTACGAAAGAGTTATAGATGATACTTGAATACATGTAAAGTATTATACAATTTGAAAGTTCGAATGATACCGAACTTCCTCAAAGTTATTTAAAGAAACATGTGTGTTCCTATTTCTTCTTATGTTTACACCATTATGAAGTTGAGACATCTTCTTCATTAAGTGTTGTTTATAAAAGGGTCCTCTTTTATAATCCGTGCTTGTTTCAAAAAGTCACGAAGTACTGAAGCATTTTTAATGTCTAATAAAAGAGTAGTACAGAAACTCGAAATAAAATATCATAAAAGTTGAACATAAATTTATAAAATGATATTATAATAACTTAATTAAAACTAAGTTCCAACCTAATTGTCTTATACAAAAAACCCCAAAACAGACAAGGGGCAAGACTTTCATAAATATTACCCCCAAATAGGACCAGGGGTAAATCTCCAAACATTCCACCAATAAAAAAACAAAATTTCAAACTTTTTAAACTTTCACTGTGGGGCAGAATCTGAACCAGTAGGATGAAGAATGGCATGATCAGCAAAAGGAAGAGCAACATGAGCAGGAGGAGGTTGAACAACAGCCTCACAAGGAGCAATTTCATCACCCTCGGGAATGCCAACCTCAGGTGAAGAAAAGCTTTGACTCTGTTGGGTCTTTTACATTGTCTCTTTAGGCTTTGCAATTTCACCAGCTAAGTCAAAGCCTTCCCGGCTAACCTCCATTAACGTTTCGAGGCGTGTGTTCAAGAAAGCCCAACTAACATCAACAACAGCTTTATCTTCAAGGGCTTCATAATCTCTTTCCCACTTCTCAACCTCAGCTCTTAATTCCTCATTCTCATTCAAGGCAGCATCGTAAGAAGCCTGTTAGGGGGAAAGCGATATCTCTAAAAATTGAACCTTGTCGGAGGATACATGAAGATCTTCTTGAGTTTGTGTAAACGTTTGAACAAGTTCCCCAGAGTAAGATTCTTTTTGGTTATGCAATTCCTTTAAACTCCTAATTTCTTCAGAAGCCTTGGAAAGTTGCTCAGCAAAAGAAGACTCGAGAAGATTCTTATCTTTGCCCTCCTGATTGGATGAGGCTTTCTCAATTGCTAACTCCGCTGCCATTACCTTCACCTCCTGCTCTAAGGTACACTTTTCTTCCTCTAAGACCTCCATCTCAAGTTGAAGACCCTCGAGCTGCGCTTTCCAGTTGTCCATCTCAGTGTGATAATCTTTCATCAATTGCTCTATGTGGACGATCATTTTCATCATCTCCGTGCCGATGAGGTTGATCTACACAATGAAAAGGGAAATGTGATACCAGTAAAAGAGAAATCATGGGTAAAATAAAAGGCCAAGGTTTATACCTTTAAAGACGAATGCACAATATCATTCATCCACGTTAGAGAGCTGTGGCTTTCTAGTTTTGACTTCTCAATTGGGCTAATCAATGGTTTCATCCATATATCAGCTTGGCCAGATTCCTTCAGAAGATTACCATAATCAGGATTCTCGATGTTAACTTTTTTCATTGCCCTATTGTTATTGTAGGAACCAACTTCAACATGGGAAGTTGTAACAATAGAGGCACTCGAGGAAGTCAAAATAGCCACGGGCAGAGCAGTGGCAGCAGCAACAGGTACGGGGAACTGAGGTTCAACTTTAGCAGACATGGGAAAAGAGGCAAGAGGCGTTTCCTCATAAATAAAGCCAAAGTCATCTTCATCAAACCCACGAGAAAAGAGTTGTTCAGTAGAGTCACGAGGTGCGACAAGCGTCTCTTCATCAGAACTCACTAAGGTAGCACCTTCAGGCTCGGGCATGGGAATAGAACTAGGAGGGGGAGTAGCTTTCATATGAAATGACACGTCTCCTATCTCAAGGCTTACAAACCAACAAGCCTTCATCCCGTTCCTCTTCATCCTCGGAGTTCTGTGTTCTATTAGCTTTTCTTTTTGATGAAGAACTAAAGATTTTTTCTTGAGCCGTTGATAGAGAGAGTCTCGAAGCAGTGATTGATGCCGCACTCACACCTCGAATGGAAACCTTAGTAAAGAAAGGGGTTAATAAGTTCCAAAATAAATATGGAGACAAGGTAGAAAGTGAAAGAGAAAGTTACCATGAGTCTTCACTTTCCATCCAAACTTGTTAGAAAGGTATTTCCAAGACCTTTCTTCTATAGGAGAAACGACTAACAATTTTTCTACATAACCACAGAAATCTGGAATCTCCTCAACAGTTCCCATGGCTGCTGAAAAATAAAAGTAAACCAGTTACAAGATTACAAGTTCTTCACAAAAAAAAGAATTAAAAGGTTAAAGGAGATACTTACATGCAAAGTTCCACTTTTCTGGGAAAGGCATGTTCTCTTCACCCTCTAACCCACTTGTAGGAGCAACAACAAATCGGGCATACCAGCCACGATCCTTGTCATCTTCAGAGCTAACAAAAAACCTCTTACTCCTGGCCACGAGAGTAAAAATCCCGTAGCGAAATAATTTGGGGGAGTAAAGATGAATCAGATGATAAAAGGTGAAGGGTAAAGAATCCAAGTTTGACAAGTATCTATGGCATGCCACAACCCTCCATACAATAGGACCAATATGTCCTAAACACACATCGAAGAAACGACAAAACTCAATGATAACTAGGTCAATAGGTGGCCTAAAACCCAACGTGAAGGGATATGTATACACAAAAGAATACCAACTTTAAAGGAATTGATCCTTTGATTTGCATTAGGGACTAAAATTGGGAAGTCAAATTTCCAATAGCAATCTCTCCGCACAAGAGAAACTAAACCCTCAGTAATCTGGGAAGGGTAAACATCAGCACGATCGTGAGAAGTCATGGAAGTAACTTCATTTCTAATTAATTCTCTATCAGTAACGAAAGGAAGTTCAGCGGGAATAATCTCATCGACGGTGGGTTCACGAAGAGGTTCACTAGAATCCCTACTTCTAGTGGAAGATTTATGTGAAGAAGAAGCCCTAGTTCTAGAAGACGATGGATGAGTAGTACTGGGTTGAGAAGAAGAACCACGTACAAAAACAGACCCTAAACTACGTAACCTACCACCTCTTCTGCTTCTAATAGGAGCAGACGAAGGGGGGAAGTTCGTCTACTATAACAACTTTACGGGGGTCAGGATTTGAAGAAGACATTGTTGAATGTGAAGATAGTACGCGATAATGAACAAATACTATCGAGGACGAAGAACACTGTAGAATATTTTTCGTGAAATAAAAGGCTAAGGAGGAATTTATATGAAGAAGCAACTGTCATGTAAAAGGGGTCATGATGGAAACATCATTATGAAATAGTCACTTCGTGACTGACGCAGCCGCAAAAAAGCCCTAAAACCCGCTGAAGAGTTGCAGAGCCAATCGATGACTGCTATGTGTCACATGCATTAAATTAAAGTGACATACGACGCGTTGGTTCTGAAGAAGATACAATGGTACGTGAGAAACGGCGGCAAAAAATTCCCGCCATAAATGTGATCCACTTCCCAATATGTCACGACCCGAAATCCCACCCTTCAGGCCGTGACTGCGTCTAACGTTGAACCCGCTAGACAAGCCAACGTGTACAGTTAATCTAACACTTGCAATCCAATTCAACAGTAGTAAAGGGAACACCTTTTAAAAATCTTAACAAAAATGACGAAACACTTTAGAATTTTAACAGCGGAAATGTAATAGAAATCTGAAAATGCAAAGTGAAGTGGAAAAATACATAACGTCGCATAAGTCCAAAACCGGGGTGTCACAACTCACGAACTATCTAAACTGAGTGCTAAATATAGAGTCTGAAAAGAAATGCATAATTGTCTTGAAACTAGGAGAAAAGGTAAGACAATAAGGAATCCAAATACAGGAGAGACACCAAGGCCCACGAACGCCAGCGGGTATACCTTGAAGCTCTGGGTGGACTGAAGGTGACTCCCTCAATGCGGTCCACTGGGTCCGGATGCGGGATCTGCACAACATTAAGAAGTGCAGTGTAGCATCAGTACAACCGACCCCATGTACTGAGTAAGTGCCGAGCCTAACCTTGGCCGAAGTAGTGACGAGGCTAGACTAGACAATAACGATAACCTGTACTATTCTACAGCAGGTAACAGGGATAATACCAGGCAAGATATAAGTAGACAAGTAAGGGATACAGGAGCAGTAAAAGGGGAACAAGTGAAAGGAAACATGCAAATTGACAGATAGAAGTAAACAAGGGAGGCAATCTAACACAATAGCAAACGAAACAAGTATAAGTACCAGAAATGTAAACAATGGCACGGCGTCACCCTTCGTGCTTTTACTCTCTTCCTCACAATGCAATGTAATCAAAAATCATGGCACGGCATCACCCTTCGTGCTTTTACTCTCTTCCTCACAATGCAATGTACAATGTAAGGCAATATAAATCATGGCACGACATTAACCTTCGTGCTTATAATCAATGTAAATCATGGCACGACATTAACCTTCGTGCTTATAATCAATATGAATCATGGCACGGCATCACCCTTCGTGCTTTACACTCTTCCTCACTATGCAATGTAATCAAATATCATGGCACGACATCACCCTTCGTGCTTTTACTCTCTTCCTCACAATGCAATGTACAATGTAAGGCAATGTAAATCATGGCACGGCATTAACCTTCGTGCTTATAATCAATGAAAATCATGGCACGACATTAACTTTCGTGCTTATAATCAATATGAATCATGGAACGACATCACCCTTCGTGCTTTACACTCTTCCTCACTATGCAATGCAATCAAATATCATGACACGTCATCACCCTTCGTGCTTTACACTCTTCCTCACCAAACAATAACATACATAATGGCAAGGAGTACAACATATTGGAAATAGACAGTTCAAAATAGCCGGCAAGGGGAAAACATCAATTAATAACTCAATAAATGCCCGGCAAGGGTCTCAACTATAACCAATCACTTCAATCGTATATTCTACACTTGGATTATCAATCGTATCAACACTTCTCAAACTCAACAACCAATACTTTCAAAAAGAATAAATTACCAAGTGGAGACAATCTCATAATATGATAAACATGGAAGAAATACTGCAATTTCTATCAAAATAGACTCACAGGCATGCTTGACACACATTGCATAGGTACTCGTCACCTCACCTATGCAATGAACATGGTAATCACTTAGCACATAGCAAATAATACCTATTCCCTCACCAAACTTAGGCAAGACGCTTACCTCGGTCCAAAGTATAATAATCAACCCTCTAAGACCGTCTTTCCATTATAATCCGACTCCGAAAAAACGATATCCAGGCATAATTAATTCAATAATATCAATAAAGACTCAATAACACAATCCCATGACCTAGATATTCAATTTCTAGCATTCTTCCAAAAATACAAAAATTCGACCCCGGGCCCGCTTGGTCCAAACACGAGGCTCGGACCAAAACCCGATCACCCATAACCCCACGAGCTATAATATATAATTTGTTTTAAGATCCGACCCCAAATTGAGGTTGAATCACCTAAAATTCCCAAAAACCTAACTCTACCCAAGACCTCTAATTTCTACTTTGATTTTAGGCCTAGATTCTAGTGATTATGGAAGAAAAGTGGAAGAAATTAGTGTTAGAATCACTTACCCAAGTGTTTATGGAGGGAAATTAGCTTGAGGATCGTCAATGGGGGTGGGAGGAGAAGAAGAAGGCTGAAAATGTGATATTACGGTATGGTATTCTGTTTTTGGGGTATTTTTAATAACTGGGCAAAATTACCCTTCGCGTTCGCGGACCCCTGGCCGCGTTCGCGAAGGGTTAGCTGCTGGGACCTACGCGTTCGCGGAGCCAGGGCCGCGTTCGCGAGCCTCTGCCTGTGTTCGCGAAGAACAAGCCTACCTGACCCCAGACCCCACCCTATACACTACGCGTTCGCGAGAGGGGCGTCGCGTTCGCGTAGAGCAGTACTCCCATAGCTCCGCGTTCGCGATTGTACCCGTGCGTTCGTGTAGAACAAAACCCAAGCCACACTATTTACCCTTCGCGTTCGCGAAGGGTATTACACCAGACATCAGAAACATGCCAAGAACACCAGATTTTTCATGCATTTCACGTCCCGTTAGCTACCCGAAACTCACCCGAGCCCTCGGGTCTCAAAACCGAAAATACACACGACTCCCAAAACACCCTACGGACTTATTCAAGCTTTTAAATCACCAAAATATCATCAAAATCAACGAATTAAACCTCAAAACTCATAAAAATTTCTTAAAACTTCATAAAGCTTAATTTTACCAATTTTGATCCGAAACACGTCATTTCAAGTCCGTTTTACACCAAATTTCACAGATAACTCACATAACATATAATAAACCTGTTCCGGGCACCGAAACCATAATACGGGCCTGGTAACACGCTTTTCACATAATTATTCATTTCCAAAATCCTTTATTATTTTCAGAAAACAATTTTATTTACAAATTCGTTTCTCGGGCTTGGGACCTCTGAATTCGATTCCGGGCATACGCCCAAGTCCCATATTTTCCTACGGACCCTCCGGGACCGTCAAATCACGGGTCCGGGTCCGTTTACCAAAAATGTTGACCAAAGTCAACTTTATTCAATTATTCAATTCAAAAATTCTATTTTTATCAAATTTCAACATACAGACTTCCCGGCTACACGTCCGGGATGCGCACGCATATCGAGGTAAGACTAACGGAGTTTTTCGGGGCCTCGGAACACAGATTTAGTTGGAATTACTTAGGATGACCTTTTGGGTCATCACACAATATTTAATTGCTGAATAAATGGTAAGTGCGGGGACTATCTGTATTGATAAAATTAAATATTACACGTGGAACGAATTATATGGCTGACATGGCAAGACACGTGGATCACTAGAAAAACGACAGTTTGAGAGGCGCATTAAAAGAAACACGAGTCCTAATAGATACGAGCAAATCACCCACGAGATGAAAGAAAATGGTTGCTCGAGTATCTTTAGTTATATGAAGAGGCACTAGTGGAATGAACCAAGACAGTAAAAAGGGAAGATTCATGAATAGACAATTAATGAGCGTGGATGATCACAAACGTTACGGAATCATCATGAACAATTACGATTACCAATTATAACGTCTCATTAGTTTCATTAATGCTCATAATGATTCGGTCATAAAAGAGAAAAGATGATGTACTTGAAGACTTCTATATAAGGGAAAGAGATGTCATTTATACAGACACATTCTGATTATTATTGAATATTCTTACTTACTTGTGTTTTTCAATAAATTACTTTGCCGTTTCTTATTTTTATTTCCTTTCTTTTTTTGAGAGTATTGAATTTCTTGGTTATCAGTAGTCCGAATACCTCTAAAAATAGACTTTGACTGAAAATCTAACTCTTTAGTTAAACAGGAAGGTTTTTCATAAACAAAGATATTCAGTTAACACACAAAAAAATCAAGAAATGTTGAAAAATTACTAACTACATAACTTGACAACTAAGTGACATTTTCTCATTCTAATCACGTCTCAAACGTTTAGTTCGTATTTTACTCCATTTTTTAGACTAAATCATTGCCCGTATTTGATAGTCAATACAGTAAATTATTATTAATTACTATAATAATTAATTAATCTTTCTCCAACTAATTCTGTCCTAAAAACTTTTGTCTGCTATTGATTTCTCGATATATCAATACATTGTCCAAATTTGAGAATTATTAAAACTTGTATAACTACCTATATAAATAAATAGTTGAAAAGGGATGAAAGGAAAAGCTATAAATTATCAAATTATTCATAAAAAGTACAATAGGAAGAGAAAATAGACGTACATGATTTAACACTTGTAGATGAGTTTGGTGTGTTGGAGATGGTGGCCACATAAAAATTTAAAGAACATTATTTCTTATCAAAAGAGTGATTTTCACCAAAAAACATTGATTAATTGAGTTTATCCTTCACTCATAATAATAAAAAACTGACATACATGAATGTATAATTACTGTTGGAAGATAAAGAAACAAATATTGTATAGATATTCTAAAGGTTGCTAACAAACTATCTATTTGCATATCAGTGGAAGATGAACCAGTTTTAAGAAATTGAATAGGTTGCAATATAATATATAAATAGCATTAGTTTAAAAATATGTTCCCACATCTGCAATTAAATGTTATGATGATTGGCACCCAAACAGTCCGCATATGATTCATCTTTATAGAATGGTAAATTTACATTTTAGCACAAAAATATTATATGATTTTTTTTCAAATAAAGTGTAAAATGATCACTCAAAATTTTATGGATATACTGGTAAATTAACTTTAGACTTGAGCGCTTACACACACATACACACATATATATATATATATATATATATATATATATACATACACGTGGAAACGCTGAGAGGGCACCTAAAAATAGCTTTAGAGGTAGATTAGGAAAGTATTTCTTCCGAGCAAATGCAATGTGACATCCATACAAAAAGGAATTGAATTATTATAATATGCATGGTTTTAAAACTAAGCAAGAACTTCTTCAGCCAGACATTAAACTCAGAGAAATAGTTATTTTGAGTAAAAATAAAGGTCACGAGATTTACATTTACATTAGTAAGTAAAACTATACTGTTGAAGTATACAGTATAGGACACTATTGTGGACTGTTAATAGCTTGGGTAGTTAAAATCAGTTAGTTAAGTAAGTTTGTTAGTAGAGGACACTTGTCACCAGCTAAGTTAATAAAGGAGGTAGTGAAGATCAGTGAGATATAGATACTCGTGTATATATATACCGATACTGTAAATAATTTATTTCTTCTTCTAATGAACGAGAACATGAGTTGATTCTTTGCATAAGTTTATCTTCCTCTTCTTCTTCTTCTTCTTCTCATTTCAATTTTTCTTAGTCAACTGAAAGTTTTAGAACTCAACATGGTATCAGAGCGTATGGAGACGATCAATTCAAGCATATTGGTCTAAGTGATTTTTGGTTCTATGTCTTCGTTTCGTACATGCAATTGCTTTGATTCACCTCGATTTGTGACTGAATCGTCGTTGAGCAATTAATCAATTTTTGTTCACTAGTCTAAGCTCTGGTTTCTAGTCATCAATGGCGGTCAGAGCTGATGGTACTAGTACAAACAAAGGAGTTGAGGATATCTCTACTAATGCGAGTTAATTTCGATCTGGTACTTCAATTCCAGTAACATATCCAACTCGTGTTGGTATTGCAGTCATAGATCAACATCATCCATTATTTCTTTAACCTTCTAATACTCTAGCTAGCTCCTTAATCTCAATTAAGCTAGCTGGACATGAAAACTATGCTTTATGGAGTAGTTCTATGCGTGTTAGTTTGCTAAGAAAAAATAAACTAGGTTTTGTAGATGGAAGGTATTCTAAAGAGAAATTTGATCTCTCTCTTCATGAATTATGGGAGAAGTGTAATGCTATAGTACTTTCATGGATAATAAACTCTATAAGCACTGAATTGAAATGGTATATGCCACAAGTTCTCACAAAGTGTGGAGTGATCACAGAGAAAGCTTTGAGAAGGTGAATGGCTCGAGAGTCATGTACTTGCATAAGCAGATTGCCACCCTATCACAAGGTATTTCATCAGTATCTTCATATTTTGCAAAGCCGAAGGAATTGTGGGTTGAGTTTGATGCAATTATGCCTTACCTTAGGTGTGGATGTGAAGAATCTAAATGATATGTGGAATACTTTGAATATCACAGAATGTTGCAGTTCTTAATGGGACTGAACGAGTCATATGCATAGTCTAGTAATCAAATTCTGAACATGTCTCCTATCCCTTTCATAAACAAAGCCTACTCTATGATAATCTCAGAAGGAAGTAGAAGATCTCTGGCTAATCATACCACTAATGTATCTGAAGTTTATGAAGGAACTGCTCTATTCACCAACAAAGGTCATCCCAATTAAGCTCAGTTCACTAACAAGACTGGTTCCTATCCTCCTAGTCCTCTGAATTATAATCCAGCTTTATTCAGTAACAAGGGAGTCCCATACTCTAACAATAACTTTTAACAGAGAAAAAACCAGCATACTGTGACTACTGTAATTTCAAAGGTCACACTAGGGAGACATGCTAGAAGCTCCACAGATATCCCTAAGATTTGAAGCCTAAGAAGAAATTCTCCTTGGTAAATTCAGTTTCATATGCTGGAGAAAAAAAGTTTTCTAACAATCCTACTGGAGGAACATATGGGACTCCAATCAACCCTGCAACAACTTCTGGATATCTATTAGTCTCTTCATAAGTGTCCAATTCTCCCAACAATCAGTCTGCTCAAGCCGCTATATGAGGAATTCCTCAGTTTACACAGGAGTAATACAATCAGATCATGCAAATGTTGGGAAAAGGGAATGAGAACAATGGTTCTGCCATAGCAGCAGTAATGACACATAGTGTATCTATTCCTTCAGATAAATCTAAGTGGATAATTGACACTGGAGCTTCCAATCATATGGTACATAAACTTGACATGCTGTTTGACTTAAGAATTTTGGGAAACTCTACAGAAGGAACATTTTGTCTACCCATAGGATATGTAGCTATAGTGAGACACATAGGTTCCACATATATATTTCCTGGTCACAAGATAACTAATGTGTTGCATATTCCCAAATTCAGATACAACCTCTTATCTGTCTCAAAAATTGCAAAGGAGTTAAGGTGTGTAGCTATGTTCTATCCTGACTTCTGAATCTTTCAAGATCTCTTCAATGGACATGTGAAGGGTATTGGTAGAGAAGACAGTGGACTGTATGTACTCACCTCTGAAAGTATAATAAGGGAAATTAGTGGTGCACCTACTACAGGAAGTTCAAGCTCAAATCCAAGGTCTCTCACTGTAAATACCACAGAGAATAACACAATAAATATAGCTTTGGCATAAGATATTAGGTCATGTACCTTTAGTTATACTGAAGAGAGTAAGTGTTTTCCAATTTATACGTCTTGAGGATATTGAGAAACATTGTACTATCTGTCCTTTGGCTAAGTAAACAAGGCTACCATTTCCTGTAAGTACCTCAATTGCTCATTCAAATTTTGATATTATTCATGGTGATGCGTGGGGTCCATATAGAGTCCCTACCTATGATGGGAAAATGTACTTCTTAACCTTAGTTGATGATCATTCCAGATTCACCTAGATCTTTCTATTACCTTCAAAAGTTGAGACAATTTTCGTTCTCAGGAATTTATTCTTAATGGTACAAAACATTTATTCTTCAATTGTAAAGGTTCTAAGGACAAATAATGGTTGTAAGTTTTTCAATACTCAGATGACAAATCTACTTCAATCACTGGGCATTATTCATCAAATCTCATGTGTCTATACTTCACAGTAAAATGAAGTAGCTGACAGAACGCATAGACATATACTCAATGTAGCTCGAGCACTCAGGTTTCAGGACTCAGTTCCTCTTATGTTCTGGGGAGAGTGTGTTTCTACTGCAATGTATCTGATAAACATGTTGCCTGCTTCCACTCTAAATTCAAGACTCTTATTGAAACTCTACATGGATCCCCTGCCTCTCTTGCTCACTTGAGAGTATTTGGGTGCCTAGGTTATGTGTCAGAGGTGAGGAAAACAAATAAATTTGCACCTAGATCTATTCTAACAGTCTTCCTTGGTTATTCAATGATTCAAAAGGGCTACAAGATATATACGTTGACTTCCAAGAAATTTATTGTGAGTAGAGATGTGGTGTTTAAAGAGGATGTTTATCCCTTTAAACATACTGATCTGTCTATATCCTCTATGCTTCCTATCTTAGAATTATCACCTCATAGTGTCTCTAACAATAGAGTGACAATACCTCTTCAGGATGATACTATATCTGCTCCTGCTACCATTTCTACTGATACCTTAACCTCAACCGAGAATTTAGATCTGGCTACTATTGCACACATCAATACTCTACCTGCAGAACTGCATGTTGATACGTCACAATCTATATTATCTCCTGAAGCACCTGAGCCTAGCAGAAAGTCTCAAAGGGTATCTAAACCACCATTGTGGATAAATAACTATGTGGTTCAGTCTCAAGGAAAATCTAATTGTTGCTATACTCTTTCCAACTATGTGAGCTATGCTAATATCTCTTCTGCCTACAACTCTATTCTCTGTGTCTACTCAGCTATTATTGAGCTAAATACTTATGCAGAGGAAGTTAAAAATCCCAAGTGGATTGCAACTATGAAGTCTGAAATCACTACCTTAGAAAAGAACAACACTTGGAGTATTGTTGATCTTCCAAAGGGCAAGGTTTCTATTGGGTGCAAATGGGTGTTCAAGGTTAAATATAGAGCTTCAGGTGCAGTCGAAATATACAAATCCAGACTAGTGGCTAAAGGTTATAGTCAGCAAGAAGGTTTGGACTACACAAAGAACTTCTCCTATGTGACCAAGATGGTCACAGTTAGGTCTTTGATAGTAGTAGCTGAAGCTAGGCATTGGAAAATCTTTCAAATGGATAGGCACAATGCCTTCCTTAAGGGTGATTTGGTTGAAGAAGTGTACATGGAAATTCCACAGGGGTTCTTTAGTCAAGGAGGGTATTGCAAAGCCTGCAGACTTCACAAGTCTTTGTATGTCACGACCCAAATTCCCAACCTTAGGGCTCGTGATGGCGCCTAACACAACATTTGCTAGGCAAGCCAATGTTAGAGTTTGATTAACGGATTTTCCTTGATTGTTTACTTAAGCATGAATAAATAATTTAAAGTAAACTTAATGTAAATGATTTCCACAAATACAATACTCAACAATTAAATAAAAATGAACCACGAGCTAATTATATGGATATATCTAAAACTACTCCAGAGTCTGGTGTCACAATTCACGAACTACTAGAGAATACTACAAATAATGGCTAAAAGAAATAGTGTAATTGTTCTGAATATAATAAAACAATATATGTAAAATAGGAGAAGACTCTCGGAATCTGCGAACGCCGGCAGATGTACCTCGTGTCTCCAAATGAATAGCTGGTCGTCCTGAAATCCTCTACTGCTGTCTAGTACTTGGATCTATGCAAAAGAGCACAGAGTGTAGTATCAGTACAACCGACCCCATGTACTGAGTAAGTGCCGAGTCTAACCTTGACGAAGTAGTGACGAGGCTACGGCGGGGCTTCAACAACATAAGATGTAATAATATTATATAAATCAAGAAATTAATCTAATTAAATAATTAAACAAGTACTACAGTAACTATAAAATAACAAATAAATAAACAAGTACTGCAATAACCATAAAAATAATTCAACCGCCTATTCCAGGCCTCAGCTATAACCAACTCTGAAGTAAAATTTCCGAGTTTCCAATCCTTAACTTTAAATAAAAATGGTGCAAAAACATATAAAGAATAGTAAAATAAACATTTAAGCTTTTCAAAACTTCATTTTCTTTGAAAATCAGTAAAAATATAAATGTTCCTTGTTGCGGTGTGCAACCCGCTCCCACCTGTCCTCCCTTATTGCTCCTCCCTAAAAATATCACCCTTATTACTCCTTTTGCGGCGTGCAACCCGATCCCACCTGTCCACCCTTATCACTCCTTGTTTCGGCGTGCAACCCGCTCCCACCAGACATATCATATTAATTTATTCATAAATTTCACAACACAGGCAAAGCCTTTCATAATATTTTTGTTTCAACAATTATAAATACGAAACTGTATATTTTCTCACAACTTCATCAATATTCTCTTAATCATGAAACCAACAGGGACATCAATATATATATATATATATATTGATGTCCCTGTTGGTTTCATGATTAAGAGAATATTGATGAAGTTGTGAGAAAATATACAGTTTCGTATTTATAATTGTTGAAACAAAAATATTATGAAAGGCTTTGCCTGTGTTGTGAAATTTATGAATAAATTAATATGATATGTCTGGTGGGAGCGGGTTGCACGCCGAAACAAGGAGTGATAAGGGTGGACAGGTGGGATCGGGTTGCNAAGCCAGCTCAAACAACCAATACTCTTTCCAAAATAACCACAACCATATATAACAAAAAATAATAATAAGTCCAAACAGTCATAGAAACAATAATGAACATATAACAATTAAGACAATAATCAATTAAGTTGGGAACGGGAAATGGGATCATGTTTAGCAAACAATTTGGGTGGTGCATAGATACTCGTCACCTCACCTATACACCACGCCCATGAATTTCACATAACAACAAGTGGGGAGTCCTATTCCCTCAAGTCAAAGTTAGACTAAACACTTACCTTGAATTCCACGGCCAAACTCCAGCCTCAATTACCGCTTTCTATTTAGAATTCGCCTCCAATTAACTCGTATTTGAGATGATTCTCTTAACAATCTTCTAACACACGTTAATTACGATAAAACATGGAACAAGTCATATAAAAATCACAACGAAATCACGTTGTGTAAGGAAATCATGGCCGAAATATTTTCTCAAGAGCTTTGCAACAACGTCGCTATGTTCTTTAGCTTAGAAAGTGGTTTGGAAAAATGTTTCTTATGTGATTGGTTGAGCCTCTCTTGATTTGGATTGTAATGTTCTCTGCTCTCTTGTTATTTGGATGGTAATATTTCTAAGATATGGGAAAGTGGAAAAGTGAGTGAGACTATATGATTTATAAAGTTACTCTTTGAAGCTTTCCTCCGTTTTTCTTGCAAAATGTAAGATGAAGGTCTTTCAAAATTATAGTTTGTGGACCCCACCTATTTGGGATGACTAAGCCACTAAGTTTACTAGCGTTTTCCACCTATTTCATGCACTTAAAAGTCACCGTTTTGATCTTGAATTGCTGCCACGTATTGGGAGCCTTAAGCTTACCCAATGACTCATCACCAAACTTTACACTTGTTAGCCATGCACCTTAAGTGACCTTACACTTGTCAACCATGCACTCTAAGTAACTTTATACTTGTTAACCATGCACTCTAAGTAACTTTACACTTGTTAGACATGCACTCTAAGTAACCTTACACTTGTCAACCATGCACTCTAAGTGGCTTTACACTTGTTAACCATGCACTCTAAGTAACCTTACACTTGTTCCACCCTTGGCCAAATTAATGCCATGTGGAAGACCATTAAAGTTCTTCTTTACATGTGTCATCCCTTGGCCAACTTTTCATTACATGGAGGCACCACATATCTTTGCATGTGTAGATATATGACACTTACTACCACTTGTCCTCATCCCTCATGGCTTTTGACCACGTGCTACTTAGTTAATAGTATTAATAAATTTCTAGTCTACACTACAATCTTCCTTTTAACTAACTACACATATAATTAATTGTAGCACTAAACTCATTTAAATACTAATATACTTCACATATATTACTATTTTAAAATCAAACTTAGCATTTTCCTCAATTGTTTTTTTTTCATATAAATACTTTTCCGATATATGCCCGGACTACGCACGCAAAACGAGGTGAGATAAAAGGAGGTTTTCAAGACCCCGGAACACAGTTTTGACTTATCAAACGAGAGATGACTTTTAGGTCATCACATTGTATGGCTTGAAACAAGCACCAAGGTAGTGGAACAAGAAGCTAACTGATGCTTTACTGCAACTTGGCTTCACCTAGAGTCATTTTGACTACTCTCTCTTCACTAAGTAGGTGTAAGCAAATATGGTTCTTGTGTTAGTGTATGTAGATGATCTTTGGTTTCAGGTAACTGTCCTCAATTGATCTTGCAAACAAGAAGTGACCTGCAATTGAAAATCAAGATGAAGGACCTTTGCAAGCTCAAATTCTTCTTGGGCATTGAGTTTGCTAGATCAAGGGAGGGAATTGTCATGAATCAAAGGAAACGTGTTTTGGAATTGATTGATTTGATGGGGCTTGGAGGAGCTAAACCTACTGGTTCTACATTGGAGACTAATCAGAAACTTACTTCTACTGATTATGATGCCTTCATCAACAATCAATCGATAGTAAAAACTCAGCACACAGATGCAGAAAATGATAACTTGTTGACTGATGCTAGCCAATATCAAAGGCTAATAAGAAGGCTTCTATATCTAACCTTGACAAGGATAGACATTGCTTTTGTTGTTAACGGATTTAGTGTAACGACCCGACTGGTCGTTTTGAGCTTTAGCGCGTCGTTCAGCAGTTTGAGGTCATGAGCAGCTCCGTTTCAGGTATTATGACTTGTAGGTGTGGTCGGAATTTAATTTCGGGAAGTTTGGAGTGAAATTGGAAAGAACAATTCTCATTTCAGAAGCCTTAAGTTGGAGAAATTGACTAAGATTAGAATTTTGAGTAAACGACCTCCGAATCAGGGTTTGAAGGTTCCTGCAGGTTCATATGATGATTTCAGACTTGGGCGTATGTCCGGATCGGGCATTGGATAACCCGTAAGCGTTTCGGCGTATATTATGGAAGTTAATAATTTGAAGAAATTTCCTAAGTTTGGCTTGAAGCGCATTTCAGTGATATTGATATCCGTTTGGGCTTTCTGAGCTTGGGAATAGCTCCGTATGGTGATTTTGGAGTTGGGAGCGCTCGGAAGTGAATTCGGATGTCCGTAGGTCATTTCAAAGTCATTTGGCTAAATATAGGAATTTGAAGGTTTTTGAGATATCCGACCGGAATTGGAAATTTTGATATTGGGGTCAAAATGCGATTTCGGAGGTTAGAGCAGGTCCGTAATGTCGAATATGACTTGTGTGCAACATTTGGGGTCAATCAGACGTGATTTGATAGGTTTCGGCATCGAATGTAGAAGTTTGAAATTTCAAAGTTCATAAAGTTTGGATTGGAGTGAGATTCGTGGTTTCGGCGTTGTTTGATGTGATTTGAGGCCTCGAGCAAGTCCGTGGGATGTTATGAGACTAAGTCGTGTGATTGGACAGGGTCCCGAGGGCCTCGGGTGTATTTCGGGGTGGTTTCAGATCATTTCGAGCTGTTTTGAGATGGCTGATGCTGGTGTCTGGTGTTGTTTTTCGCGTTCGGGAAGAAGAATTTGGCATTAGGGTTTGCTCTTCGTGTTCGCGAACAGTGCTTCGCGTTCGCGAAGAAGAAAAATATCTACTGCGCAGGTCTGACTTCGGAGGCGCATATCTCACAATCTATAAGGAATTTTGAGATGATGTAAAAAGTGAAGTTGTATCTCTTTGTGTCTAGTTTCAATAAATGTACACCATTTAGAATTTGTATTTATGTACAAGTAGTTATGTATGGTATACTACACATTGTCCAGGAAGATGAAGAAGGAATTTGTGTTGCACAGGGCTGACTTTGGCAGCTTATATCTATAAATCTATAATGAATTGGGAGATGACCAAATTATGACAGTTGTAGATATGGGAGTCTAGTTTTCAGAACATTAAACCATTTGTCATTTAGAGTTGTTTGCAAAAGGTTATGATCATTATACTAGAGGCTGTCTGAGAAGAGTTTGGAATGGCTTTTCGATACCTTTTGTTCTTCGCGAACGTGAGGGGAGGCCCACGAACACGAAGAAGAGTTCCTGGAAGTGTATAAGTTGGAAAAAAATGGGTTTGGCTATTTCATCTCATTTCCTCCATTGGAGACGACCTAGGGGCGATTTTGGAGCTCCATCTTCATCATCTCTGTCAAGGTAAGTTATTCCCACCTATTGCAAGTTAAATACTTGGATTATATATAGATTTTAACATGGAAATTCATGGAAATTAGTGGAAAATATTGGGGTTTGGTAGAAAACCTAGAAATTTGGTAATTTGGATTTTAGCCACGAATTTGAGCATGAGAATTAGAGCAAATTGTATATTTCAGCTAGTAAGACTACGGGTAGAGTTTATCTTCGAGAAATTTCGGAATCCGGGCATGTGAGCCTGAGGGAATTTTGGTCAATTCTTCGAGCGGAGTTAGGAATTTATATAATTTGAGTTGTTCACAAGTATTAGAGTATAGTTTCATTGGTTTTTCGTTATTTGGATAGTTTTGGGGCGTTGTGCATCCATTGGAGTCGTCGGAAGGGCTTGGAAGCCGGTTACGGAATTTCGGAGCGAGGTAAGTCTCCTTTCTAACTTTGTGAGGGGGAATTGTCCCCCTAGGTGAACTAACTAAATCTGTGCTACTATTTGTGGGGGCTACGTACGCACGAGGTGACGGGAGTCCGTACGTAGCGGCTATTATTGTTATGTCTGGGTAGTTAGGCCCACATCATGCCTTGTGTTTTTCCTCGAAATGAATTATATGCTTCACGAATTCATGTTATATGTAGCTGTGTTCCCTGGGATCATGGAATTTGATAAATTAAAGGAATTGTTCACTGGAAAGTAATTTATGAAGAATAATGTGTGTGCATGTGACCGCTTAGCTATTTACATTTCGCGAGCGGAGTGTTATTTTCCCCACTCTCATGGGAGCGGGCCGTACGCCACGAAGGATTGAAAGATACATTATGGTTCAGGCCGTTCGACCCTCGACAGTGCACAAATATGATTATTATGATGGCTCAGGCCGGTTGTCCTTATCCCGTATGCGCATGCAAAATTGTTAAAGATTTTTTGGATATTGAAATGACAGATATTTGGGGGAAAATGAAGTAGTAATTGTTTATTTACTTCCAGAATTTATTTGAATTGCAGTTACCTTTAATGTTTACTGTCTTTATCATCCTCATATGCCTATTGCTGTTATCATACCTTGTTAATTTATATTGTTGGACCCTAGTGAGTGTCAAGTCGACCTCTCGTCACTACCTCTCTGAGGTTAGGCGGGATACTTACTGAGTATACGTTGTTTTCGTACTTATGCTACACTTGCTGTGCATTTTTATTGCACATGTACTCTCACAGCGATGTGGCCGGCTTGGAGACTTAGGGAGCTGCATCATCCGGAGGTGACCCGCAGCCAACCGAGTCTCCCTCATATTGTATTTATTTTCATTCTAAGTTCCTTGTCCAATTTGTATTTCGGACAAGCTTTGTAGTATTTGTAAAATTCTTAGAATTTGCTCATGTACTTGTGACAACGGGTTTTGGGATTTATTACGGGATTTATTTACTATTTAAATTGCTAAGATGTTATTGTGCACTTGGTAGAAGTTCGATAACTACTATTTACAAAAAAGTGATAAAGGAATGATTTCAAAATATTATAATAAAGATTTCAGTAAATTATTAAGTGTTGGCTTGCCTGATTGTGGGATCCGGCGCCATCACGACCTTTATGGATTTGGGTCGTGACAACATGGTATCAGAGCACTAGGTTCCCTTAGGTTTCACGAGTCATGAGCAAGTCTAGTAGAGTCTTTCGGATTGGTACGGAGACATCAGTACTTATCTTCGAGAGGCTACATGGCTATTAGGAGTACTTCCCTTCTTAATTCCTCATCGTGCGATTTGATTCCATTAAGGCTTATGCCTATGTTTTTTCCTACTCAATCTTACGCGTCGCGAAGCACTTGCTATGAATCATGAATTTGAGGAATTGAAACGGTGCTACGGATAGGGTACGTGATGTTTTCCATGCGTAATTGGTTGGGGATCTTGTTGTTTCCCTGCAGAAGGATAATATGTTGTTTCAACTCAGTAGCTGTGTTTCTGATAACTTTGAGGCTATGCTCAGGTTGTTATGATTCTTACGATCGGCTATCACGCGGTATTGATATGATGGTCGAATGCTTGACCATATATAGGGGAAATGAATGAATTGAAGGGAGGTCTTCTCGGAGCGTGATTTCAAGATTTCGGTATTTTAGTTTCGGCGGAGGAAGGACAATTGGACTATGAATATTCAAGTTTGGGATATAAAGTAATGAGACTTGGTGTTTTCAAGTGAGTTGGAATTTTCATCGGTAATGTGATATCGTCGTCTCTAATCAAATGGAATGTGTTAAGTTCGTCGGTGCTATAGTTTCTTCGGTTACATGGGGTCAGAGTATTGTGAAGAAGTATTGAAGAAGCGACTGTTAGAGACCGTGAGATGCGGCGGTTCAGTATTGAATAAGTATTGATAATGAAGGCAACTCGAAAAAGATGATCTTTGAAGAGTTTGAAGTCGTGGTGATATGCTGGTTTAAGAACTATAGGGAATGATATTGAATTGAGGCAGCAACTGCGCAGCATATGATGAAGGAAGATATGTGAGAAGTGTTAGGCAGTGGTTCCATTCTAGAAGGCCAGGTGTAAGAAGCGGAAGTCGAGCAGTTGCGTGGAGGGGGAGTTTGACC